>JAPFQT010000601.1:0-67978 GCA_027627225.1 Congeria kusceri | reverse complement strand
AGGGAATAATAAAAATATGACTTAAATCACAAAATATCCCTTGTGCTCCCCGTTGGTTCCTGTATGATTACTTCATCGGCACAGAACATCGAGCCGGTGAGGTTCAAGGGTTTGCCCCTTGGTTCCTCAGGGATAATCGGACGGGTGAACTTGGGCGGCCACACTAACGCGCCCCAAGGTAACCAAATGAAATATCCCTCAAACGTTCTTAGATAGGGAGTTCAAAGGCCCTATCGCCTGCAAAGGTTACAATCTGGACTAACTACAATGTATGAAGGCCGCGAGATTAACAAAGGGCCTTGGTTGAGCAATTAGGATAAGCCATTAGATTCACCACGGAACCCACGGGCTACCAAGGGAATCAACAATGCACCGAAAGCAATCACACCAAGCACCCTTGATTAATCTCACCACACCATAACAAGGTAAATAGTATGGGTAAGACCTATCGCAGTGAAGAATACAAAAAGGCCATTCGTGCCCGTGAAGACCGCAAGGCCGCCCAACGTAAGGCCAAGCATGAACAGCAACGGATGCACTACACCGTGCAAGCTGGTAACACTGACGGCGGCCATTACGCCACCTGCTAACCCTCTTCTCACTCAGGACAGTTAATTATGTCTCTCATCTTTATGTCTGCTTTCCGCGCCTCTAACAGCTTTGAGCAAAACGTTGAGGCTTCCTTCCGTCTGCGCCATGACTTGAAAGCGTCTCATCATTTCATCGGGACGGTTCGGGATTGTGTCGGGGCCTATCATGAAGAAGGCCATCACGAACTGACCAAAGAGGTTAGTTATTGCGTGGTGCCTCTTTCATCCTCTGGGGTCTGCATTCAAGCCGCCTTGGCACTGGCAGCAACTTACAAGCAAGATGCAATAATGCTTGTTGATAACGATGAACAAGCGACCCTGATGTTTACCAATGGAAACCCCAGCATAGAGCTTGGGCGCTTCCAAATGGTATCCCAGAAGGTGGCCCATGCTAACGGCTGCTTTACCTGCTGGGCTGGCTCTTACTACATCTGCAAGTGAGGTTCTAATGTGTTAGAACAATGTAAGATAGATGTTAAAACGGTTAAGTTGTTCCACCACTCAGGGACACCTGATGACTTAGCCGAATGGAAAGCCCTTGTGAATGCCTCAGAATATACTGAGACGCGCCTAGGGTTCCTTGCTATACTGAAGGGGCCCAAGGGTAACAGCATGGTTATAGGCTCCTTCCAGACCATTCCGGCAATGGATGGCTCCTTAACTTGTACGCTACATGATTACGCTTAATCAAATAAGACAGTGTCTGATTTGATTCTAATTGACCTAAGAAGGAATTTAAAATGACTGATATGACCAAGATTGTAAGCATGTTTGAAGCCGCTAGCGAATCCTTTGTTAAACTGTCTGGTCTTGTAATAGATGCAGGCACCCAACAACGCGCCAAGATAGATAAAGAGGCGATAGAACACTATAGTGCTGCTATGCTGCGCGGTGAGGCTAAAAACTTCCCGCCTCTGAAAGTGATTTGCCTCAGTGAGCCAGCCAAATTATCTGATGGTTCCACTTTGGAAATCGGGGCCATGATTCTGGTCGATGGTTTTCAGCGTACTGCGGCGGCTATGGAGGCCAAGCTTGAAACATTTCAGGCCTTGATTGAACATGGAACACTTGAGGAGGCTATTTATACATCCTTTGGTGTTAATAGTACCAATGGCGTTAAGATGTCTAGCAAGGACTATCAAAACGCTATCCGCAATCTGTATAAGCTTGATAAAAAATGGCGTGTTCACGGCATGAAACAAGAAATAGCTTTATTGCTTGGGTGTTCTGATAAAGCAGTTCAACGGGCAACCAAAGTTATTGATGAGGCCATCAAGGCCGAATCCTTCAAGATGTTTGAAGCAGGTGCAACTGATGCCGATGTTGCGGAATACGCCGTAATCAGTGAGCAATCCGCCGCGCGCTGGCGCGTAGAGTGGGAAGAAGCTAACGCCCTCAAGCAACCAGACCCTACTGGCGATAACGACAAAGAGCCAGAAAATAATAATGATGCCGTGAATGATAACCCCCTGAATATGTCAATAGCTGATGCCTTGAAGCTTAAAGATGGCCCTATCAAAACAGTGATTCTTAAACTGTTTGCTGATAGCTGGGGAATTCAAATAGTAATCCCAGAGGATGCCCAACAGGAACCCCAGCCGGAACCTACCCAAGATGATGAGCCACCCTTTGAAGAATCAGATAATGAGCATATTACAGCCTTGGTGAAAGGCTGGCAGGGTAAGGACTGGCAGACCGTGTTAGATATTACCCTTGAAAAGCTGATTACATATGCTAACCCCCGCAACCAGCTCAAACGAGCATATGCCAAACAGCTGAAAACCTGCCATCCTGACCATTACGGCGATAATGAAGCCTGTAATATCCTGATGGAAGCCAACAACCAAGCCCAAGCGGCCCTGAAGGCTTCCGGCCTGTAATAAGCAAACACCTAGGGGCTCTTAAATGGGCCCTTATAGTTTGCTTATCTGTATAGTTAATGTTTAACAAGAGGTTATTATGTTTTTACTTACAGTTTTAGGTTATTTGCTAATGGGCTTGTTTGGTATTTGGTTGTTGCTTATAGTGACCGGATGGCTTTGTGACCACACATGGCAAGATGTCTTGGCAATTGGCTGTACTGTCACAATAATAATCTGTTTATGTCTAGGGGCCTGAGGGTGCTGTTATGAATAATCAAGTGCATGGTGTATCAGCTACTAAAGGCCACCTATCTAGCAATGGTGGGATTCGCTCTCATAGTGCGGGGAGTATGTTCCCGTTTGTTTTGTTCTATCAAGGCGGTGTATATAAGCTCACAGGGCAGGGCCTTGAAGGGCTCGCATTAGCTGCCAATGTTGATGAGGCGTATCACAAAGGTGAGGCCTTAAAAGAGGTATGGGAAACCCTGAATTACACCGAATGGTTTTTCACTCGTTCCATGTTGAATGCCGTGGGCTATGGTGCCATCAAACAGGCTGTAAAGGGCCTGTAAGCAATCCACCTGTTAACCGGGGCCCTCGTAAGGGGTGCCCTCTAACTATTGAACCTGAGGGCTCCTAGGGGCCTTCCTGAGGATATAAGCATGAAACATTACACACCTAAACAGTTTGATGCCATCATAGTCATGGCAAAGGCCTTGAATTCTGTTAAGCGTTTTGGTGAGCGAACCGATGATGCCCTGTTTGATTACGACAGGCGATTACCATGGGGGCGAGTGCCTGACCCTGAATGGACAGGCCACAACTATGGCAACCGCCTTAGACAAGCCCGGATGTATGGCAAGGTTAAAGCCGCAATGATTCATATGGAATCCATGGGCTTTCGTTTAATTGGTTCCGGCTGTTTTGGGGCAGCTTTCATCAATGAATTAACTGATGAGGTAGTTAAAATAGCACCAACCTTTGAAGATGGATGGCCTGTTTTTATTAGATGGGCCATCAAGAAATATAATGAACATCCTCTCCACCTGCCTCTGATATATGAATTCCATGATACTAAAGAGGCCTGTTTTGCTATTATGCCGCACATGGAATCAAGTTCTGAAGGTATATTAAACAGCAACTATCCACCTATTAACGATATTACCCAACGTGAAGTAATGTATAACATAGGCCGCGCCGTAGAGCGCACAGCCCTTGAGCAGTTGATAGGTAAGGTGCCTGCTAGTTTCATTAAGTGTGCCCAAGCATTGACTAAAGATTTCTCTATAGGCGATTGCCATCCAGCTAACATGCTGATTCACGAAGGGAATTTGGTATTCACTGACCCAATAGCATGGAGCAATACGAGTGGCGATATCATAACGGACAGTGTCCGATTTGATAACCCGTTACTTATAGAGAGAGGTGAAATGGGGGATAAAGGGGGCACAAGGTAATTAATAATGAATTAATTAATAAACACCTATTAGTAATCTCTATATTAATCCTTATAGAGAATGTATATGGTGAAACTTAGAAACTTATTGATAGTAGAGGTAAGCCATGCGCTTATATAATGAGATTGCAGCATTCATTAATTCCCACCAGCCAACGGAATATATTGCACAATTAACAGGCGCTGCTGCTGATGATATTAAATTGGTGGCTGCTAATATGTCCCTTGAATGCAAGATGAAAGCGCAAGGTGCCGACCGTTATATCGAAAGACAGAACGGAATGAAGGAGAGAGGTAAAGCCTTAGAAACTGATGTGGTGATGAAGCGTATTCACCAGCTAATCAAGCCGGTTGCCGAGGCTATCACCAAGACGGTTACCGACTACACCGCGCGGCGACTACGTCCCGATATAACCTTGTTTAAACGTCATGCACCTGAAGAATTGGCTATCTATGCTGCACGTACATTCCTGCATAGGGTGACCATAGACAAGCCCATACTGTCCAGCGCCATAATGACTATGATGAATGCTTTGGAGCCCTCATGGGACACCCCAGCGGCCCTGAGAGCTGGTTACAAGCTCATGATGCTACTGGTTGAGAACTCCGGGGGTCATTTCATCATCCGTAAGACCCTTATCAACGGGAACACCACACAGGTGATGACCCTTGATGATACTTGGGATGAATGGGAAAGTGAGAACCTGAAAGCGGCTGCACAGCTTTGTTTGATTAGTCGCCCAATGGTTGTTCCGCCTCAGAAATGGACAAGTCTATCAGATGGGGGTTACTACTCTATAACCCACCAGCTCGTAAGGAATCCCCCTAGAATCCCTGATGGTAAAGGCGGCTGGAAACCTTCGGTGAACATGACTACCCATGGGCCTAAGGCAATCCCCATGGTATATAATGCAATCAACAAGGCACAAGCTACACCGTTCTCAATTAACCACTTTATCCTTGATGTAGCTAATGCACTGGCTGATGGTGAGCATGAATATAAAGGAGCTTTCAGGTTCAAGAAGTTTTTTGAGGTACTCCCCGAACGCCCTTTTAAGACTCGCCTTAAAACCCTGCTTGAACAGCAAGAAGAGGTGATGAACAAAATGGGGCTCAAGGAGAAGGCCAAAGCCGATAGAGTCAAGGATTTTAAAGTATGGGTAAGGGTATACCTAAAGAAAGAGGTTATTGAGGGACATCCTGATTATCCACTCAAGGCCAAACTGGAAGAAGTGAGATATAACATTGTGCAGTTCATGAAGTGGAAGAAAGCTTTTACATCTACCAGTTCAAAGAATCGTGTTATTGCAACAGCCCTTGAGGCTGCCAATGAATACTCTGCATATGCCAATTTCTGGTTCCCTATGTCATATGACTATCGCTTTCGTATGTACCCCATGACATCCGGCTTGACTCCCCAAGGTAATGGCTTCCAGAAAGCCCTGCTTAAATATGGGGCTGGCAAGGATTTACTAGGGGAAGACGGCGAGCAAGCTCTGGATATCTTCAAGGTATGTGTGGCTAACTATTTTGGTCATGATAAGAAGTCTTGGCAGTTTCGTCTCAAATGGACAAACGAGAATAAAGAGTTGATAGAGAATGTCGGGCGTAATCCCTTAGTCAATAAAGAAGATTGGATACATGTTGATGAACCTTGGCTATTTCTTGCAGCATGTGAACAGATGTGTCGCTTCTATGACCACGGTCGCGCTGCTGTTTTGGATATAAACTGCCCCGTGGATGGTACCTGCTCAGGTGCACAACACTATGCAATGATGACCCGTGATGAACAAGGTGCCTATAACGTCAACGTGTTACCCAATGGAACCCAAGGGCTCCAAGAACGTTTAACCAAGTTGCGCCAAACCGTTACCCCGTCAAAAGAGACAGTGTCCGATTTGAAGCTAACAATAGAACGTAATGATGAGTTATTGAAACTCATAGCATAATTACAGAGGTTCCCATGGAATTGACAGATAGCCAACTCACTATCTTGATTGAGGCTGGTTTTACTGATGAACAGATTATGAGGTTTGTTCACCAGAATACAGGGCCTGCTGATTTATATGGACAGGTCGCTGAGGCTGTAACCGCGCTTCTTTTCCGCGATGAGGTGACCCTCTACAAACTGAAACACTCAAACAATCCCGGTGCAATCATTGCGCTTAAGATGTTAGCCAAGATTGATGCAGATGGCCTGTTCACTGAGGCCGCTGAATGGTGGATGTCCTTGGGGATTTCCCGTAAGGACACCAAGAAAATCGTTATGACCTACTTGTACGGGTCAAAGGAGTATGGCAACCGGGATTCCATTCAGGACCGTATAGATGACCGTGCAGAGGAAATCCTTGAGAAGGGACTTGACCCTTACTTTGACCGCTCAGGGGCTGATATGTGGCGTGAACACCGCTCCAAGGCAATTACCCTGATGGTTCGCCTAACGCGCTGTGGCATCGCCATTGCTTGTCCCTCTACAGTCATGACCATGGACACCTTCTCACGCTGGGCGACCTCTATGGGGGCCCGTGACCTTCCTTTCAAGTGGAAATCACCTTATGGTGCCTTGGTGTATCAAGCCAATCCAAACTTCAAAATCAAGCAAGTATATATTTATGAAGACGGGCGCCAAGTGGGTTCCCTAAGTTATCGGGAAGTGGTTGATGTCGGTAAGCTGTTGAATGAAACCAAAATGGCTGCTGGGGTAGCCCCTAACTGTATCCACACTCACGATGGGTGCCATATGCAGATAGTTGTTAACACAACTGATACGGATTACTTTCACCTGATTCATGATGAGTTTGGTACCCAGATTGCAGATACCGTTAAGATGGGCAAAGCAATTCGTAATGGTGCTGAATTCATGTATGGAGGTGATGAAGACCGCTTGATGGATATGTGGCTGCTGAATGGTGGCTATGATACCTATCTGGCTGAACCGGAACCCATGGGGAACCTTGACGTTTCCAAGGTGCATGACAGTTTATATTTCTTTGCATAAACAGAAAGGAGCCAGAATGAAAGATATAATTAAGGTAGTAATCATATTTGTAATCCTGCTTATGGTGATATGTGGTCTCATGTATTTAGTGGCACAACTAACTATTGTAGGAACTGCCCCAAGAATCTTCGGAGGCTGCTGTGTAGCCTTTGTGTTTGCTGTGGGCTATATGCTTGCATCACATATTGTAAACAAGCCTGATTGGTTATGAGGAGAAATCAATGCATAATCCCCATGATGATACCTTAGGGCCTCTATGGGCTCTCTTTGATTTCATACTGTTGATGATACTCGGTGGTATCTTAATGAGTACAACTGAACCTGCCTCATTACTGAGAATCTTGGGTGCCATTGTCATCACCTTATTCATGATACTGGTGAATTTCGTAATGTGGCCTGAGCCTCACGATGAAGATGATTTTGACTATTAGGTTAAACAAAGCGATTCCTACCCCGGCTTATGCTGGGGTTTTCTAGTTTGGAGCAATCATGAACAGAAACTTTATAGAAGAAAACTTAGGATATAAGTTCAAGAATGAAAACCTGTTACTTATAGCACTGACACACAAAAGTTATGGTGAACCCAATAATGACCGTTTGGAGTTCTTAGGTGATTCTGTGCTGGGCTGTGCGACTGCTTCATTGCTTTATGATAAATTCCCAGAAGCAAAGCCGGGAACCTTGAGCACCAAAAGGAGCAAATTGGTTAGTAAGGAAGGTTTATCTGATTTAGGGGGACAATTAGGCCTACAGCATTTTATTAGGAAGAGTGTAGGCCAACATATCACCCCATCTATGTTGGAAGATACTGTAGAAGCCCTTATAGGTGCTGTCTATTTAGACGGGGGATATGAGGTAGCTACAGGGGTAGTACAGGTATTATTGAGGAAGATATGGGGGCGTCAGGATAACCCAAAAGATAGCAAAACCCAATTACAAGAATACATGCAAGCTGAAGGGATTAAAGTACCATCCTATGATGTAATAGTAGAGCCTTCTCCGAGCTATAATATGTATAGCATAGAATGCAAAGCAGGGGATTATATCCAAGTGGGAGAAGGGGGTTCCATAAAACATGCCGAACAGCAAGCCGCCGGTAAGGTCTTACAACAGATACTAAGTAGTAGAGGTTTTATATGAAACTAAATAACTCAGGTAAACTAGGTAGCTGCTTAATGGGACTCGTTCTGACTGCCTTTGTTGCTGTCCACCCGGTATCCACTTATGATGACCTGCATTTATCACCAAGGGCCGCCAAGGTTCTGCTTAACGTTGAAGGCTGTAAGAAGAACCCTTACTTCTGCTCGGCTGATAAAGTAACAGTAGGTATTGGCCACACAGGCCCGGATGTAAGCATGAAGGATGTACCTCGCTCTGAATCGGAAATAGCTGCCTTATTACATAAGGATGTGACCTTTTTCGAGCAATGTGTCAAAACAGCGGTTAAAGCCAAGATGACACAAGGGCAGTTTGATGCTTATGTTCTGTTCGCATTCAATGTAGGATGTGGAAACTTCACTAAATCCACAATGGCCCGAGAGGCTACCAGAGGGAATCTAAATGGTTCCTGTGACCAATTCAGACGGTGGACCAATATCACCAAGAAAGGTAAGACGCTGAGTTGCTATAAATCATCCAGTAACTGCCAAGGCATTGTTGACCGTAGAACCACAGAGGAACTTATCTGTAAATCCCTCACATGGCCTGAAAAGCTTTAACAGCAAATCAGACAGTGTCCTATTTGATAACCCGTTACTTATAGAGGAAGAACATTCCTCACCATTTCTAACACAGGAGCAACACCATGAAATCCACCGAAGTTACCATCAAGAACATCGTAGAGTTAGCCAAGGAATTTAAAGATTCCGCCCCGTCCCTGAACGCCCTCCGTAACCTCACCGGTTCTGTAAATGCGGGCCGCATGGCTATCTATAAAGGCAAGCCTGTTCTGGTACTGTCAGGCACTGAAGTTGCCGACCTGTCCCTCGAAAGTGACCCAGTCATCTTCATTGATGAAGAAAGTGACATGTTTACTGATGAGCTGGAATTCACCAGTGAGCTTGACTTCCCTGAACAGGAAGCAGCTATGGTTGCCTTCTCTGAGAAGTACAACTTCGAGAGCAACTATATCTGCACCATCATCAAACATGCCCTGATGCATGGCCCGGAAGCTTTCAAAGGCTTCTCTGAAGGAGCCACCCTGCAAGACGTTGCGGTATTCTATGGTAACAAGATTAAACTGAATCCTGATTATATAGCTGAGTGGGATATCATGAGCATGTTTGGTATATTCAAGCCGATGTTCAACTTCCGTGAGCTGAAGGCTTACAAAGCCCTGCATGGTGAAGGCTCCAACCTTCAATAACTATACCACCCCGAGGGGCCTTAATGGCCTCTCTTTTTATGACCTCAGAATGAACATAGAACAGGCGCCGATATAATAGAATCGGCAGTAGTTGTAATCTGTTCGGAGAATAATAACAATGGCTGTAATGACAGGTAAAATTCTATTTTGTGCTACCCAAAAACCAGATATCAAATTTGGTGCTCCGGGTAACTACTATGTAACCCTGCTGGTTGATGATGCAACCTATGCAGATGCTGAACAGCTCGGTCTGAAGTGTAAGAAAGGCTCCTACAAGGGCCAAGAGCAACTGACCGTGAATCTGCGTCTGAAAGGTGGTGGCCAACGTAAAGATGGCTCCAATTATATCAACGACCCTATCCCGGTGGTTCTCCGTGAATCCACCGAGTTCCCTAAGGTTCCATATGTAGAGAAGACTCACGATGAAAATGGTGATGTTGTTACTCGTACCAAAGAGCCCCCGATGGGTTCCATTGTCCGTGTGAGCTACAAGGCTCGTGAATGGACTATGATGGGTAAGGCAGGTACCACCTATGACCTCAAGGCTATTCAAATCCTGAAAGAAGGTGCGAATAACGAGCCTCTGGGTGATTTTGACGACCTGCAAGATGATGATTTGGAATTCTAATAAGGTTACTATAGGCCTTCTCGGTGCATCCGAGAGGGCTATTTCATAACCCGTTACTTATAGAGGAAGAACATTCCTCATTTCATCCATAGAAGGAGCAAAGAATGAAACCCTCCAAAGCCTACGAGCAAATCTTCGGGGATACCCGTGGTGGCCACAAGACTGTCGGCAAGGATGACAAAGGTCACCCGGTAGAAATGCGCAAGGGCAAGACTGCCCGTGACAAAGCCAAAGGCCACAAGCCGGGTGATGTTAACCGCCGCATGTGGGATGACAAAGCCTGCAAGTTCGTCAAAGCGTAAGCTGTCTACAGAAGGAATAATCAGTGTCTACTATCGTAATCGGGGACCGTCTTGGTCCCAACCCGGCCCTTATGGAAATCCTGAAGAATGCCGGTCATCAAATCTACCTGCCACCTGTAGAGTTTGCTGCGGCAACTTCTGAGTGGCCTGATGGCTCCGTAGTTGATTGCATCAAGGCCCTCGAACAGGAACCTGAAGGTGCCTTTGGGCTCTTTGGGGTTCCTCATGGTACCAAGATGTACATCCTGCCCCTCGGTCAGTGCGGTAAGGCCGCCTATCGTGTACTGATTCACATCACCAATGAGGGTACCCTTGTGCTTACCTGTGATGTTGAGGGACATAACCCTGAATATCTGCGTACAATTGAGCTGTCCATGGAAGAGTTCATGCAGCTGCTTAATGTATGTCGGGAGTTCGTTGAGACTCACTCTGTGGAGCCTATCGAGAAGCCCATCGCTCAATCCAAAGGCCCTGCCAAGAAGGCCAAACCGGTATCTCAGGCATAACCCGTTACTTATAGAGGAAGAGACGATTCTTCCTCTTAGAGAATTCATCAGAACTTAACAGGAGATTTTTCCATGTCTAATACTCTGGCTAAAATGTATGTTGGTGTCATGAACTTCGGTGGTGTAGCTGCCTTTGCTTTCAATCAGGAAGCTCAAGGGGGTAACCTACTGTTCATCCCCGTTGACTGCTTCAAAGTGCTGGCCGAAGGTAAGGCTGAACTGCAAGAAGAACTGTCTGAATCTGCTGGTTACAATGTGCTGACTCTCGGTACCTGTCCGGGTTCCTATGGTGACGACATGCCGTTTGCTATTGCAATTGTTGACGGGGAGCTGATGTCCATGGTGATGGATGACTACATCACCTTTGAAATCACCATTGGCCTGCTGGGCAGTGCTGACAGTGGTGTGTACTGCACCCAAGAAGAACTCGTTAAGTTCCTGAATGAACATCTTAATGATGAGCAGCTGCCCACTCAGGTTTCTCTGGCACCTATGGAAGATTACGAGCATGTGCTCACTCTGGTAGTTGATGGTATGGAAATAGGATACATCCTGCGCGACACCGTTGCCAAGATGGCTTCCATGGATATCCTGAACAATATCACATTACAGGATGCACTGGGTTACGTGGTGGTCGGTGAAGGTGTTGATGGCATTCCTACAGGTTCCCGTGCAGCCTTCCACAATACCGGCCTCGGCGCCTGTGGTAACGATGCCCAGTTGGTCTACATAGACGATGAAGATGTCCTCATGGTCACCCTCCGCGCTGATGATAATGTTGAGGGCTACGCACCGTCTCGTGTGAACCTGCAAGCTCTGCTGGATGCCTTCCGCACCCTGTAAGTCCGTGTTGCTCCCGCCTCGGAGTCCCTTTGTGGACTTCGGGTTTTACCAGAAGGAAACAGAAATGAAAAGCTGGCTATTTCCGATAGGCCTTGCCTTACTGTGCTTGGCTGCTTTGTTCACCTACAAACAAGCACAAGCAGCTACCTCTCTCATCATTGGAGGATATTCATATCACATAGGAGCCACACACTACGTTTATAAAGGTGAGACCAAGAGCCTTCAGAACTTCAACCCTACGGTTGGTGTACAGTATGATTCCTTGCTCGTATGGGCTATGATGAATTCCTATGGGGAACCCGGACTGGGTGCTGCATGGTCCCCAGAATATCCCCTTACCGCATGGTTGAGCACTGGGGTGCGTCTGGGTATCACCAGTGGCTATGATAATACCCCAGTAGACCGCCCATTGGCACCTGTGCTGAACCCATATCTGGACTTCCACAACGGAGTGTATCATCTGCAAACAGGCTTCATGCCTAGTGGCACCGGGGATTCCAAAGGTATCATCACGGTGAACCTGAAGTATGATTTCAAATAAGACACTGTCTGATTTAAGGAGCAATTATGTTTACTTTATTCTATATGGGTACTCTGGTATTCCTTGCAATCCTCTCCATGGTATCCCTTGGAGCCTTCTTGTGGCTCGTAAGGGAAGAGAAATGTAACCACATCTATAGCACAGTAGCCGCAGGATTCGCTGGGGTGGCCCTCTTGGTATCCTCAGGGTTCGCTTGTGTATTCCTTACGGCCACTCCTGCCTTCTTCCTGACCTTCGGATACACCTGCTGTGGTCTTATGGCAGTCTGCCTGTTCTTCCTGTGGCGGGGGATGTTCCATGATGAATTGAACATAGGGGCCACTCTGGCTACCTGTGGCATCAGCGTGGCATTCTTCCCGACCGTGCTTGTGTTGCTTATGGCACAATATGCTTATCCTGTGTTCATCGTAACAGTCACAACAATCCTCTTGGTGACCCTCAAGGCTTCCTATGCTAGTTATTACAATCAATTGAAGGATGTTGCTGATGGAGTTTAAACCCGTTGCTTATAGAAGGAAGGACCTTTTCTTGATGCCCGGTACGTTCTACCGGGTTACCTCTCGGCCTAACCGGGAGTCTTTCCTTGACCTTGACCATCCTATGTTCCTTCATTACTTTGAACAAGGGCAAACTGTCAAATGCATCGAAATCCACGGAGACCAGTATGGGCGTCTTGTGGGAGATTTCCTGTCCATGAAGGGGGATGATATGGTGCAAACCCTATCCGTTATGGATGTTGAAGTGCTATAAGGAGGATGATATGGTTAGCAATCCGCGTCTTGGGCATATATATCAGGTCACAGCGTTTGCTGATGACGCATTCACACCCGGAACCCGTGTTGAATTCATCGGAGGCTATGACAACGATGTGTATTCAGATGGGAACCAATGGGATTACCTGAGTGGCCATGACCTAACCAGTTGTGATAATCAGGACCCTCTGCAATATAAGGGGGAAATGCAGGTTCAACGGGGCTTGGCTTATACAGGTGAAGACCCTTCATTCGATTTTATGCGTGTGTGAGGCTATAATGGAAAATGTTATTAATCAACCGCAGCTGGTAGAGCTTACTGAAGCCGCCAAGCTGCACCTCCTTAAAGCTGAGACAGTACAGCAAGACCATTGGGCTTGTGCTGAAATCCCTGATGGCATTCGGGTACATGTGGTAACCGATGGGGTAACCGTAAAGTTCTACCGGGATTCCTATAATGAATCCACCATGGACCCGTGGCCTACCATCAAAAGCAGCCTGACTGAGAAAGCCTTGATGATGTTCAAGGATGCCAAGGAAGTCATGGAAGAACAGAATCGTGTTTGTGATGAAATGGCAGATGATGGTAAGGAAGGTAACCGCGCAGCCTTCGAGCAGATTAAGTCCGTGGCCATCTTTGGTATCATGTTTGGTGGTGATTATCCCCATGAATCCCTTGAGGTCTATGTAGGGGATGACGAGCCTATCATCCGGGATACCAAATACAGCCAACAGGTAACCTTCTGTGCCTATGGTATTTCAGTTAATGACTGTGCTCTTGATTATTATGACCTATATACCATGTGTTTGAGTTATGGTATACCTTCAATTCCAGTGCTCTACTATGGTACCTACGCGGGGGCATTCAGTACCCTCGAAGAAGGTGCCAAAGGTATCTCTGTCTACCCCAAAATCACACCACAGCTGGCAGCTGATGGCACCCTCTGCTATACCCATGAAGGGCACATCAAGGGGCTCCCGGCTATCCCTGATAACAAAGCATGGGGCTATTTGATATTCCGTGTTTATGGGAACAACAAAGATGGCTCCTTCAAGCCTTTATTCCTGAACGTGTTAGCAAACGCCTGTAGTTGAAATCAGAGCCTATCAAATCGGACAGTGTCCTTTTTGGTGGGCTTTTTACCAAGGAGATTCCATAATGAAAGACATTCTGCTTCCCGGTATGGAAGCCATGTGCCCTTATGTATGCCACTTCAAAGAGGATTGGCGCATCCGTGTTCATGTGGCTGTATTCATACCATACACCATCTACATAAAGGATGAGACACTGGGTGAGGTGTATCTTCCTGTTTCCCGAAAGCTCCGTGAGGTATTCGATGGGATTCCATATGGTACTCCATTGCTTGCTGGTCGGTGGTTGATTGTGGAGGAGTGCATTGAAGACTATCTGGCAGCCCGAGCAGATATCTATGAGCACATCCATGAGTATGTTATGGAGGACCTTGGGCATTACCTAGGGGACTGCTTCAAGCAGCGGCGCATGACCATCATCGACAAACCCATAGCCCCTATAGGGCATACTCAGATATTGGAGCGTATACATGAGCATTACCATCCCGAACTTGCCCGACCCGTCTCAGCTAACCTTGAGTCAGTGTCAGGAGCTGATAACTTCTTTCATATCAACAGTGAACAATCAACAGACTGCTATACACCTACTCACACAGCAGAATGAAGAACTTGCTACGCGCTGCATGGTTACCCGTGCGAACCTAGCTGAAACTCTGCATCAACTCGAAGGAGGTCTTATTTATGAACAATCTACCGAGCAATCCTGATACTGATATGCCCAAGGAAACCCATGAACAAGCACGTAAGCGTATAGCCAATGAGCTGCGCTATCTTTTGCAACAGGTTAACTCAAAGGTGATTGAACTACACGAAGAACACAGTGCAGATGTAGTGCTGAATCTACATGGAGTCCCTATAGGTGCCTCTCGGATTGTCAACAAGACCTTTGGGCTCACCGAGGTTACCTATACCCCAAGCACAAAACATTACTAATCCAGAATAAACTCAGACGTACTCAGAATCCGGTAATAGAACACGATGAACCAAACCGGAGACCTGCGATGAGTGATAAAATCATCAAACGCCGTCAACCTCACTTTGAAGGCCCTCACGTTCACAATCCTGACGGTTGCTGCTCATCTGATGCAGTAAGCGTGTATGCTGATGGCTCTGCGGCTTGTTACAGCTGTGGTGCTCAACTCTTCCCTCACCCTGAATCCTACAACTATTTCGATTGGTTGGCAGGTAAGGAACCACGACCGTGGCATGGGAAGAAGCAGGAAAGTAATGAAGGGGAACGATACGTGGAAGATAACGACAACTATCAGCAACAAGCCCTTGCTGTGGAAATACGGGCTTATGACGCTGCGCAGTTTCGTGGGTTACCCGAGCGGAACATCACGATTCAGACTGCTCAAACCTATGGGGTAAAGACAGATACCAATAAGAATGTCTATTTCCCTTACTTCTCCAAAATAACCAAACAAATCTGTGGTTTTAAGATACGCACACCTAGCAAAGACTTCAAAGCAGTGGGCAAGGTTGTTGGTGATGATGTAATGTTGTTTGGTCAGCAGCTCTTTAAGGAAGGTGGTAAATATATCACAATCCATGAGGGCGAGTTTGACTCCATGGCAGGATATCAGATGATGGGTAGTAAATATCCTAACCTGAGCATCCCAACAGGTACCAAAGGGGCTTATAAGGCCTGCCAGCTATGTCTTGATTACCTTGAGACCTTCGAGCGTAAGGTCATCAGCTTCGATGGGGATAAACCCGGTGTTGAAGCGGCTGATAAGGTTGCTCCCTTGTTTACTCCGGGGACCTGTCAAGTGCTCAACATGCCACCTGAACAGAAGGATGCCAACGAGTGGTTAAAGGCTGGACAAACCGCTGCTTGGATGAGTCTATTCTGGAACTCTAGGGTCTACACCCCTTCAGGGATTGTGAACCTTGCTGATGGGTTCGAGGCCTTGTTTGAACGTAAGCTTCAGAAGTCCGTCCTATATCCATGGGAAGGTCTCAATGTGAAGCTGCATGGGTTCCGCCGCAAGGAACTTGTTACTTTGTGCTCAGGTTCAGGTATGGGTAAATCATCGGTAACCCGAGAGATAGCCTATCATATCCTGAAGACCACTGAGGACAACGTAGGCGCATTATTTCTTGAAGAGGATATACAGCGTACCAAACTGGGACTCATGGGATTAGCTGCGAACAAACCACTACACCTTGACGAAGTGTTTGAGAAATGTACCCGCGAGGAAATCAAGGAATACTTTGATGAAACCGTGGGCACCGGGAGGTTCTACGCCTTCGACCACTTCGGGTCCTGTCAGGTAGATGAAATCCTAAATCGGATTCGCTACATGATTAAAGGGCTGGATTGCAATTGGATTATATTGGACCACCTTTCTATCATCGTATCAGGTATTGAGAATGATGATGAACGTAAGGCCATTGACGTTGCCATGACCAAACTGCGTACCCTTGTCGAAGAGACTGGGGCAGGCATGTTCTTGGTATCACACTTGAAAACGTGTGCAAGGTGACCGGGGCCACGAGAATGGTGCCATGGTATCCCTGAGTCACCTACGGGGTTCTCAATCTATCGCCCAGCTGTCTGACATTGTCATAGGCCTTGAGCGGGACCAACAGAACACTAATCCTTTGCTTGCCAATACCACTAAGATTCGTGTGCTCAAGAATCGCTATACTGGTGAGGTGGGTGAAGCTGGCTATTTGCTTTATAATCACGACACCGGGCGTCTCCTTGAGGTTACCGATGCAGACATTGATTTTGCAGATGGTGATGGTGTAGGGGAATTCTAATGCGCAGTCACGGTGTAACGTGGGATAAATCCACAGGTAAATGGTTAGTACGGGTGACCTTCAGAGGCCACCTGTATTTCATAGGGCGCTTTCGGTTATATCGAGAGGCCCAAGCAGCACACCTAGGTGCCAAACGCCTAATGGAAGTGCTGTCATAACAAATCGGACAGTGTCCGCTTTGGGAGAAGAAATCATGGAACTTGAGTTTGACTTTCGCAAGAGCAAGGTGTTTGAAGCTCTGAGCGAAGTGCTCACAGAAAAGAGGTACTGCTATGATATTGAGACCGATGGCCTCCTTGATACAGTATCCAAGTTTCACTGTGCATCAGTCATTGACATTGACACAGGAGAGAAATGGCGTTATGGCCCTGAGGACCTGAAGGCTCTCTGTAGTAAGCTTGCAGAGGCCAAGTGGTTGATAGGTCACAACAGCATAGGGTATGACCAACGAGCCTTGAATAAGCTCACTGATGGTCTGTACTGGCCCTCACCGGACCAAGTAGTAATTGACACCCTTATTCTATCGAGGATGTACAATCCCAACCTCGACATGCATCCAGACTGTCCTAAGAAGGTCTTCAATGCTCACACAGGTAAGGACAAGTCTGTAGGCCCACACACCTTGATGAACCTCGGTTACATCGTGGGTGTCTACAAGGGAGCCTTCGGGGAGTCCAATGACTGGACTGAATACAGTGAGGAAATGGCTAACTACTGTGAGCAGGACGTTGTGACCACCATAGCTATCTTCAACTGGCTGTGGAAGCAAACCAAGTCCTTGGTCCCGTGAGTCCCATCATGTGTGAAATGGAAGTGGCCGATATCATTGCAAGTCAAGTAAACTTTGGCTGGTACTTCAATATTGAAGGTGCTGATGCAATGGCCAAGGACCTTGAGGATACCGTCAAGGTAATCGAAGAGGAAGTCCATAAAGTCTTTCGGCCCATCTATGTTCCTAAAGGTACCGATGAGGTTGGTAACCCGTTAGTTATACAACCAAGAGTTAAAGCCGATGACGAGCTAAGTGCTGTCGGCTGAAGAACATCTTCGGTGAAACATATGAGGCCTATATTCCAGTACCGATTCACCACCGTTATCCTGACCACATTGAGTACCTAAGTGGTGCTTTCAGTCCGGTGATTACCGAAGAGTTCAACCTGGTAGTCGTCAGCAGATAGCCTCTCGGATGCAACGGGCTGGCTGGATTCCTACCGTATTCACACCCAAAGGTAATGTCATTATTAATGATGATGTATTGGAAAATATAGGTGAGTCTGGATTCCTGAGGGTGTGTTACTTCAACGCTACTTCAAAGCAACCAAGATATTATCCATGGTTAATGCATGGATAGAAGCCTTCAACTGGGACGACCACCGCATCCACGGCTACGTCAACTCAGTAGGCGCGGTTACAAGTCGTATGACCCATAGTAACCCTAATGTTGCCCAATGTCCCGCTGGTGTTACCTGTGATGTTCATGGGGTTAAGTTTGAGGGTGCCTCTCCTATCTGGGACAACCCTGATAAGATATCTACCATGAAGTCCGCTAGTCTCCTTATGGCCTACTCAGGACAACACAGGGATGTTAAGTGGTTCAAGGGTGACCTCGTTGAGGTTAGCCTACAGAATGGTAAGGTCACCTCAGTCGATAAGGTACTCCATGACGCTGAAACATTGCACTCTGAGAACTGGAACAAAGCTCAGTTTGAAGTTGCAGGTTCTGCTGGGGGACCTATTGGTATGGGGCGAGGAAGGTAGCTGGGGCTGCGACTGTCGCAATCTATGGACTGCCCCTGATGGTTACACCATTGTAGGTGCGGATGCTTCAGGGCTCGAACTACGCTGTCTGGCGCACTATCAGAATGATGATGAGTATACCGAAGTCATACTTAATGGTGATGTGCATACTCATAATAAAGAAATGGCAGGGTTACCTACCCGTAAGGCTGCAAAACGATTTATATATGCATTCCTAATATTTATTTACATTGGGACTTCATATGGAAACATATGTCGAAGAATCGCGTGAACTCAGGGGAAGCCTCAATGAGGTAATCCTGAGCGAAGGTTTAGAAATACCCGGATATGAAGATTATCTAATCTTCAAAGAAGGGTTCGTGGTGTCTCTCAAAGGGACCCGAGGATACTGAAAGAAGCCAAATGTGGGCATAAGCGGCACTATAGTTTTGTGGTGCTGTGCCATAAGGGCAAGCCAAAAGCCCACTACATACACCGACTGGTGGCGGTGGCATTCATTCAGAATCCACTAGGATTAGAACAGGTTAATCATATTGACGGTAACACCTACAATAACCATGTATCTAATCTTGAATGGGTTACTCCCCGCACAAAACTCACAACATGCAATGCAGACTGGATTGTCACCGCAAGGAGAGCTATGCCCATGGGCAAAGCATACCGAAGATGAGGTACGCCTCATTTGTGCAATGTTGTGTAGAGGGTTTGAGTACAGCACAGGTACGCACCTTCACAGGAATAAGCAGTAAGTTCATCTGTAAGATTAAAACAAAGACGGCAGTGGACTAAAGTTTCTTGTGAGTATGATTTCTAAATAACGTGCAACGACTATCCCGGCAGGGAGTAGGACCAAGCGGTCCGAAGCGCGTGACACCCTTAAAGGTAAGAGGGTGATGATATAGTCTGCTCTATATGGTGACATATAGCTGGATTAGCTATCCGGGGTGAGCCTAGCGAACTCGTCTGAACACAAGGATATGGCGCAGGTGATGCTAAAATCGGTGAAATCATCGGAGGTGGCAAAGCTGAAGGTAAGAAGATTAAGGCTAAGTTCCTGAAGTCCTTACCTAAACTGAAGAAATTGATTGATGGGCTGACTTCCACCGTGGAAGCCCGTGGGATGCATGGGACCGCTACAGTGAAAGGCTTGGATGGCCGCCGGATTCGTATCCGCCGTGCCTATGCTGCCCCTGAATACCTTGTTGCAATCCTGTGGTGCCATCGTCTGTAAGATGTGGCTCATCTGTATTGACCGTGAATTGAAACGTAGAGGTCTTGATGCTCACTTCGTAGGTAACATCCATGATGAAGTGCAAATTCAAGTCCGCAATGACCAAATCGAAGAAGTGATAGAAATCTGTGTGGCAGCTATGCCTGCTGTTGGTAAGTATCTGGGTATGCGTTGCCCGACTGCCGCAGAAGCCAAGAGCGGTGCCTCATGGGCCTTCACTCACTTAAGGAGCAAGTATGCAACCTATTGAACGTATTCATATCGACCTGCCATCTGAAGTCACATCGTACCTACGTGTCCTTGAGGATGCCTTCAAGAACTCAGGGTTTACTGTCATTCTCGGTGGTGGGTATCTTTCGTGATACCTACACCGACCGTAAGGCCAAGGACCTTGATATCTTCATCATACCTACACAGCTGCGTGAAGCCGAAGAGGTACGTAAGAGTTTCCAAGAGGTGGTCAACAACCTGCCCAACACTGTGTTCAGCTTCTATCATGATGTGTATAGCGAGTATGTGGTGGACATGGCAGCCCGAGGTATTCTGAATGTAGCCATGGGCAAGTCTGTCATGTGCGACATTGAATCCCAGCTGATTCTCTACAAGGAACCCATGAGTGCCAATGATATGGCCCATGATTTTGACTTCACCATCAACCAAGTCATTCGTCTGCCCAACGGTCTCATCATCTGTAGTCCATCCTTCGTGACAGACCATGCTGAACGTGTGCTGCGTCAGACCAAGCTCTACAGCCCGAAACGGATGAAAGCCCGTCTGGACCGTATGGTGAGCAAGTTCCCGAGCTACACCATCGACAATACTATCGGCTCTGATGGAGAAGTATCCTACGTGCAGTATT
This sequence comes from Congeria kusceri, assembly GCA_027627225.1. NCBI lineage: Eukaryota > Metazoa > Mollusca > Bivalvia > Myida > Dreissenidae > Congeria > Congeria kusceri. The sequence goes on along the minus strand of JAPFQT010000601.1, from coordinate 47,426 downwards.
TTGATAACGACTAATCAAATCGGACAGTGTCCGTTTTGGAGGAATAATATGGACAATCAACACCGTCAAATCCAAGGCTATCGTGAGCTGAATGAAGCTGAAATCAAAGCCATGAATGCTGTGAAGGAACTGGATGAAGATGTAGGAGTCATCGTGCGCGAGCTGGAAATGGTTGCTGGAAATGGTTCCCGGCACAGATAAACGCTGGGTAGCCATCGGTAAGACCCACCTGCAAGAAGGCTTCATGGCCTTGGTGCGCTCTATTGCCAAGCCTACCACCTTCTAGGAGGCACCATGAAGATTCTCTGTAACCACTACAACGTGACCTTCACTGAGTATGTGTATCAGTCTGTTATCTGGTCAGGTGACCAAGTACCCTGCTGTCCCTGCTGTGGTGACTGTGTGTACGATGTGGACTATCAGGATTACCACCTCAACATTCCAGAACCGGGGGACGAAGAATGATTTATTTAGCATCTGTATATAGCCTAAACCACACAACTGACACCCTTGAGGACATGGCAGTACGCGAGGCCCGCTTCCGCTTTGTCTGTAAGAAGGCAGGGGAGCTAATGGGTGCTGGTGAGCATATCTATAGTCCTATTGCCCACAACCATATTGTAGCCTTGGTGAATCCTAATATGCCAAAGACATGGGCCTTCTGGGAACGCATGGATATCCATGTGCTGGCACATTGTGACAAGATGTATGTATTGAACATGCCGGGAGTTGAAAGCTCCACTGGGGTACAGGCTGAGATTGCCTTTGCTAACTCCGTTGGAATCCCTGTGACCTATATCGAGGTACCTGAATACGATGGAGATTAACCGAACGCCCTCCTATGAGGAAGCGTATAGCAAGACAGAAGAAATGAAGCGTCCATTCCATTGGTTAACACAGGCACTCATTGTGGTACGTGATGGGTACCTAGGGGATGGCACAAGGATTCATTTTGTCCTAGAGCAAGGTTACTGTGGTAAGATGGTGGCTAATGCCTTCATCTATACCCTTAGAGAAGGAGATTAATATGAGCAGCAGTCGTGAACATATCTTCCCGACCGCAGAACAGCTCACAGAATTTAAAAAGAACAAAATCAGAGTGGCCCTTGTCGATGCCGATGTAATCTGCTATGCAGTAGGTTTCACCTGTGAGAAGGAGGCTAGTTGGTCATTGGTTGAGAAGACCGTTGACAACATGATGCGCAAGATTATCCGTGGTGCTGAGTGTGACTACCTCATAGGGTTCCTGACTAACGGTGCATTGAACTACCGGATGACTGACGCCACCACTGCCCCCTACAAAGGTAACCGTGCAGGTAAGGACCGTCCTAAGTGGTACAAACGTATCAAGGAATATCTGGTCAATGGTTGGAAATGTCAGGTAATGAATGGTATTGAAGCTGATGATGCATTGTGTATTGCTCAGACCTACTTCAATGCACAAGGCATCTACAACGTACTATGTACCATTGACAAGGATATGGACCAACAGCCCGGAGAGCATTACAACTGGAACTCCAAAGGCCGATACACCATCACTGAAGAACAAGGGGATTACCTCTTGTGGCGTCAGGTGCTTACAGGTGATATGGGTACTGATAACATCCCCGGACTTTCCCAAGCAGCTTGGCAAGCACCTGTGGGACACCGTGAGCCTATCTTCGAGGAATTCCTCAAGGTACCCACAGAGCCCAAGATGACTCTGAAAGGCCCATCAACCCGCAAGATGGTACACACCAAGCAAGTAGGTTGGGACACCTTGGATGACCCTGTACGCATTGCTGCACCTTCGGAACAGTGTTATGGCAAAGTAGCAGCCGAAGCAGCACTCGCCGGGTACCCACGGGAGCAGTGGCCTGAGGTTGTATTGAACTGTTTCGTTGATGAATACTACGCTGATGATGTGGTGGATGCTGATGATATAGAACCTGTTACTTATAGAGGGGAGCGGCGTTTCTATGAGGTATTCCGCCTTATCTACATGCTGCGTACTGTTGATGAAATCCCCAATGATGCTGTGATGGATTTTCGCCCCCAGTGTGCTGTTGAGCAGACCTTCAATGACTTTGATGAGGAGGAAGAAGATGTACTCTCTGATTTTTGATTGGCACCTTATGGGCGCTTATGCGCAGGCGTATGTGAAAGCCATGCCTATCACTGTAGAGTGCTGGCACACCTTCCTTGCTGCCGGTATCATCCTGAAAGCCTAAGGAGGCTCTGATGAAACGTCCAATATTCACTATGAGTAATGAGACTTCAACAGAGCAAATTAGACGACTGAAGGGTGTACGCAGACGGGAACTCATAGACAGACTGGCCCTAACTATTGAAGGAGCCAAGGAGCGCAACAGGGAACTCCCAATAGCCTTCTTGGTACAGTGTAGACCCTTATCGGTCAACATGATGTCAGGTGCAAGGAAGACCTTTGAGACACCTCAATACCTAGAATACCGCGACCTAATCGCTAGGAAAGCCGGAGGTACCTATGGGTTCATTGGGAAGGAAAAGATGAACCTACATGTGATTGCAGGCTTCTCGAACAAACGGGGGGATAGCGACAACGTACTAAAACCTCTTCTTGACTCCATCGTGGGCTGTGTAGATGATACCTTTGATGATAGTCAGGTGTATGCTCTTGATGTGGTGAAACAAATTGTGCCTAAGGGAAGTGAGTTCCTTATGGTGCTGTTGGAGGTGGTGGATGAAGAAAGCTATGAAGCTGTTTTATCTTCTGCCTATGCCAGAATGCCTCCTGAATTAATGTCCTAACTTAATGCTGGTGACTCTAAGGGGCCGCCAGCCTTTTATATCCACTACCAAATCGGACACTGTCCGTTATAGGAGATAGAATGAAATCTAAAACTGTAAGCAGGGTAGAATCTGGTATCATTGAGTTCCCCTGCTTGTTGCAGAACAATGGGGATGATGGTAATGTGGGCTGCGTTGTGCTGTTTTCAAGAGCACAAGAAGGTACTGTTGTATTTGCAACAGAGAACAGCAGTCGCATAGGGTATCACAGTGAGGCATGGCGTATGTGTGACTTCAAAGCCTTCAACAACATAGTAGTCTTGGAGAACTAATCATGATTGAACTCGTAGGGATTACTGGCCCGGCTCGCCATGGTAAAGACACAGTGGCCAAGATGATTCTTGAGGTATGTCCGGGGTTCACTCGGTTTGCCTTCGCTGACAAGATGAAGGAAATGGCAGTCCATTGCTTCAAAGCTGAACACCCGGATGATGGCGATGAATGGAAGGAAGGCGCGCAGATGTTCACTCTGAGCTACATCGACATGGTGAACTATCTCGAAAGTGAAACCTTTGGGGTCATCTATAAACTCTTCATGCCCTGCTCGATGCTGGCAGAAGTGCTTGAACGACTCACCCCGGACTTCAAGGAGGGAGACACCTGCAATGAAGCAACCTTCACAGGTTCATGGCGTCTCATCTATCAAATCCTCGGGACCGACTGGGGCCGTCAGACTCAGGCCCAAGACCTCTGGGTAGATTTCCTGCCACTCGACAAGCCCACCATCGTAACTGATGTGCGTGGGCATGGTGACTGCATTGATTACAACCAGCGCAACAACGAGGCCCTGACAATCAAGCAGGCAGGGGGTATCGTGATTCAGGTTGTTGACCCACGCAAAGGCGCCGTGGTGCGTGACCACGCTTCCGAGGCGGGCATTGATAGCCGTCTCATCGACTACACCATTGTGAACGATGGGAGCCTTGAGGACCTTAACCGAAAGGTACTGGACTTTGTTTATATCTGGCTGATGAGCGACATGTAAGGAACATAGAATGAAAGACAAAGAATGGTACGATAAAGGCTTCTGGTTTGGCCACCATGGATACGTGTGGTCCAAGGGGCTCTATCAGGCATTCGGGACGTATCCCGGATGTACCCGAGGGAGTGATACGGATTTCGAGAGTATCCAAAAGCGGGACCTCGACCGCATCACTGAGCTGGATATTGTTTGTAGCTGTGGCTACCAGCCTGATGAATGGGTGCATCCCATTGATGATGGTTCGGTGAACTTCGAGAAGCTGTGGGCATTCATCCAAGAGAACATGAAGGCTGATGATAATCTGTCTGACCCCTTCGTCAATAGTGCGCTGTGTCGCAAGTACAAGGAGAGCCTGAAATGAATCTCATAGGTTACACCTATGCCCTCCAAGGGGCCCAGAAGGAACTTGAGGATACCACGATGACCTTCAAGGAAGAAGAAAAGGCACTCATGGGGCTTCATGAGGATGCCTTGAAGGTACTCTACAACGACATCAGGGAACTCCAAGGGGAACTAAGGGAATCTGGGGTGTGCCCTCACAAGGAAGTAGCAGAAGAGTTTGTTGAGGATTATCACAACAACACCTCTGACACCTACTATCATTGTGAGTTGTGTAAGATGGAGTTTGATGAAAGGGATAAACCCTTGGGTTCCAAGATTGTCCGCTACATTCGGTAAGGAGTTCCTATGGACCCTATTAACATAGGTTGGTTGGTTATAGGACTCGCGGCGGTATGCTGTCTCATCCTTCACTTCATAGATTAAGGAGTTATCATGCTTAAAATTACTATGGCCCTTGTATGGGCTTCTCTCATCATCCTGAAACTGCTGGCTGTTCCAGCTATTATGGCTATCAGTTGGTGGGTCATCCTACCTCTTCCGGTGTATGTTTGGTTGACAATCTGTTCCATCATGGTTGCTGTACCTGCTTTTGGCATTGGCTCATATGTGGCTGCTGCTTATCTGTGTGATGGTGGGGCATGGTTGAAACGTAAGTGTTCCGGGTTGTTCAAACGGGAATCCTAAGGTATATGTGGACACTGTTTCAAATCGGACAGTGTCCGTTTTAATATAGGAGCAAATATGAAGTTATGCATTGATTGTAAACACTGCATCACCAAGCAGTATGTGGACCATAATCATGTTCTTATGTGCTCAAAGTTTCCCATAGGAACCGATGTGACTGATGGGCATGTATCTTATCTAACCTGTACTACCGAGCGGTCAGAATGTGCTTGCGCTTCTTGCCGACCAGAAGGTAAGCACTTTGAGCCTACCTTTGGTGCCCGAGTGATTGCCCTCTTTACATGTAAGGAGTTCTAATGACAAATGTTATTAAACGGGATGGTACTAAGGTACCATTTGATATGGACAAGGTCATCAACGCAGTGACTGCTGCCTATGTTGCCTGTGGGCGCGAGGTGGATACCTTTGTGCTTGCTTTGGTGAAGTCAAGGGTGACTGGTAACATGTTCAGTCGTGATGCGATATCTGTGGAGTTCATTCAGGATATCATCGAGCGGGAGTTGATGCACCATGCCTATGATGTAGCTAAAGCATTCATCACCTATCGTTATGAGCACAATGTGACCCGTGACAAACACCAAGCATTCATACGGGAGATTGACCAGCTGCTGCGCGGTTCTAACACCGAGGTGAACAATGAGAATGCCAACAAGGACTCCAAGGTATTCAACGTGAAGCGCGACCTGATGGCTGGTATGGTATCCAAGTTCATAGCTAAGGAACGCCTACCGGCTGATGTACTGGGAGCCCATGAGGTAGGTCTTATCCACTTCCATGATATGGATTACAGTCCATCACTTCCCATGACCAACTGCTGCTTGGCTGATATAGGCTCCATGTTGAAGGAAGGATTCCGTTTGGGTAATGCTGATATCACATCACCTAAGTCCTTTGGGGTAGCTTGTGCAGTGACCGCTCAGATAATCGCTCAGGTAGCATCCAGCCAGTATGGTGGCACCACCTTTGCTGACATTGATGTGCAGCTGGAACCCTATGTGGAAGCCTCATATCGCAAGTGGATGCACACTGCACTCGAAGCGGGTGTCATGGAAACCACCAAGTTCGTAGAGGAACACACCAAGAAGGAGGTTTATGATGGGGTGCAAGCCCTGGAATATGAGTGCAATACTTTGTTTAGTTCCAACGGTTAACATACTGGCCGTTGTAAAACCCTTCTAACCTTTACCAAGGGTGTGGGATACAATCCTGCTAACGGGGAACGCTAAAGGCCTTATGGCCCACGCCAATCCCGTGCCAAGACTGACTGTGGTCAGTAAGGTGTAGAGACTAATTGTAGGCGTTCTATTGGTACGACGTCGAAACGGAGGGAGATTTCATGATACCTATTATTTTGAAAGGAGTAGTTTCCAGATACGCACTTAATCCTGTCACCTTGGATGTGATAGGGTCAAGAGGTATTGTTAAGCCTTTACCTTGGTGTGGTGGACGGTACTTGATGTATTCGTTCAACCTTGAAGGGAAGAAAGTCAGGGTGTTAGCTCATAGGCTCATAGCTGAGTACATGTTGCGCCCTTTGAATCCCGGAGAAACCATAAATCACATAGATGGTGACCACTACAACAATACACCCTCTAACCTTGAGATAGTAAGTGTTGCTGAGAATATCCAACATGCTTACGACACAGGGTTATCTGTGGGTAAACCTTTTAGACGCATAAAGGCAACTAAAGGTGGTTTAGTATTGGAGTTCGAGTCATTACATCAATGTCATAAAGGAACTGGTGTAAATTCTGGAAATATACATTATGCCTTGAAGAATAAGCGTCCGATAAAAGATTGGACGTTTGAAGAAATCTAAGAGATAGTCCAATCCCCATTGAAAGGTGGGAAGTGATTGCAGACACCATTTATAACTTTTACGTTCGGTATGGGAACCTCTAAGTTCTCCCGATGGATTCAAGAGGCAATCCTCAAGGTACGCATGGCTGGGCTGGGTGCCAACGGTATCACAGCGGTATTCCCAAAGCTTGTTATGTTCTTAGAAGAGGGCATCAACCTGCTACCTGAGGACCCCAACTATGACCTGAAGAAGCTGGCTTTGGAATGCTCTGCCAAACGGATGTACCCGGACTATATCTCTGCTCGGAACAACCGCCGCATCACAGGTTCATCCACCCCTGTAAGTCCTATGGGCTGCCGGTCATTCCTCTCCAAGTGGACAGATGAGAAAGGTGATGAGGTATTGTATGGACGTAACAACCTTGGGGTAGTCAGTCTGAACCTCCCACGTATCGCTCTGGATGCCAAAAGGGACTTCAACATGTTCTGGACCATACTGAATGAACGTCTAGCACTCTGTAAGAAAGCTCTGGATGCCCGGATAGCTTCCTTTGAGGGCATACTGGCTGAAGCAGCTCCCGTCATGTATACCGAGGGTGCCTTTGGGAAGCGCTTGGCTCATGACGAACCCATCCTCAACCTTCTGTCCCTGAAGCACCGTTCCTCTATCAGTCTGGGATACATCGGGCTGCATGAGGTAGGCCTCATTATGTTTGGAGGCACCCATCCGTTTGACTCCAAGCCCTGTCAGGAGTTCCTACTAGGTGTCATGAAGTACATCCGGGGAGTCGTGGATATGTGGAAGGCTCATTCAGATTATGGGTTTAGCCTCTATGCCACCCCAGCGGAGTCTCTGTGCTATCGGTTCTGCCGACTGGATACCGAACGTTATGGTACCCTCTATGGTGTGAACGATAAAGGTTACTACACCAACAGCTTCCATCTGGACGTTGCCAAGAAGGTATCACCATTTGAGAAGATTGACTATGAGGCTCGCTATCATGAGGTAAGCAGTGGTGGACATATCACCTTCACTGAGCTGCCTGATATGCAGAAGAACCTAAAGGCCCTTGAGGCAATCGTTGATTATGCCATGAAGAAGCTAGACTACTTCGGCATCAATACCCCGAGTGACCAATGCTTTACCTGTGGGTACTCAGGAGAGTTCTCAGCGGAAGCTCAGGGCTTCACCTGCCCCAAGTGTGGCAACCATGATTCAACCCAAATGAGTGTGATAAGGCGAGTCTGTGGCTATCTGTCTTCACCTAATGCAAGACCCTTTAACGAGGGGAAACAAAAGGAAGTCTGTAGACGAGTCAAGCATACCAAGGAGCAATAATGAACTATTCAGGTTTGTTTAAAGATGACGTATTGAATGGTGAGGGAGTCCGTGTGGCTCTCTTCTTGAGTGGGTGTAGCCATGACTGTCCCGGCTGCTACAATCAGGATGCCTTGGACCCCCTGTATGGTCAGGAGTTTACCCATGAGGTCCTTGAGGATATCCTTGAGTACATGGAGCAACCCCACGTATCCGGTATCACTCTGTCAGGAGGTGACCCGCTGTTCGCAGGGAACCTTGAGGGCACCATTGAAATCATCAATGCTGTTCGGGCTAAGTTCGGGCACACCAAGGATATCTGGTTGTGGACAGGGTACACCAAGGAAGAGGTGGATGACCAAAAGGGACGCCAAGGGAGACTCCGCCGAGACATACTGAATGAGGTAGACACCTTCATTGAGGGTCGCTTTGTGGAAGCCCAGAAGGACCTAACGCTCCAATGGCGAGGCTCAGGGAACCAACGGGTATTCACCAAGATAGATGGTGAGCTTATTCAACTGTATAAGGAGACTGAATTATGATGTGGCTTGTAATATTTGTAGCTATTGTGCTCCTTATTCGTTATCGAGGTTAATATGATACGTAACATTGAAAGTGTGGGTGCTCGTAGGCTGGCTATTGCTGTGCTGCTCCCTCTGTTCATCCTGTGTGTTCCCTTTGTAGTCCTTGGGCTGCACATCAAGGAAACTGTCGTGGAGTGCTGGAAGGGTATCCCTGAGGTTATCGACAACTGCAAGGCTATGTGGAGCAAGGACTTCAAGGTTTGTCGAAGGTAACCTACGGGTTATAGAGTAAACCAATTGTAAATTATGGTAGGGACCCTGAGGGGTTCCTGCCTGTTCATAGCGTACCAAATCGGACACTGTCTGATTTAGGAGGAACCATGAAGGTGATTGAAGCAGTAACTAAAATAATAGCTTGCCCTTACTGTGACTGGCCCGTGCTGTATGTCAAAGGTGACGCTTGCTGGCGTTGCCAAGGGTGTGATGAAGAGTGGAGTCCTGAGGAAGAAGGATTCGAGGTTGAGGACTGGGAGGACTACCTATGAAAGGAAAAGTAATCTTCACCCATGGAACTATGGAGGCCGGTAAGAGTGCCGAGCTTATCCAGAAGGCATACCAGTTTCACCGCAAGGGATTCAAGGTTGTGGTGCTCAAGTCAGCATCTGATATCAGAAGCCCTGTGGGTTCCATAAAGTCTCGCATAGGGCTCCAATGGCCATGCGTCCTGTTGCCACATGGTGCCGGGGTAGAAACCACTATGGCATTAGCTGATGATGGTCATCGTCCTGATGTAGTGCTGGTCGATGAGGCACAGTTCATAGGCGTGGACCAAGTAGATGAGCTGGCATTCCTAGCGGATACCCGAGGAATCCTAGTGATGGCCTATGGACTCCGTGTGGATTTCAATGGGAATCTCTTTCCGGCCACCAAGCGATTCATGGAACTAGCAGACCGTATTGATGAAATGCCATCCATCTGCAAATGTGGCCATAAGGCTACTCATCACCTAAAGCGTGGTGGGTCATCAAACGTGGTTAGTTGTGGTGCTGCTGAGAAGTACGAGAGTGTATGCAGACGTTGTTACAATAAAGCTATGGAGGAAATGAATAATGCAAATTAAAAGTATCGCACCCTATGCCACCCTGAATGCTACCGATATTGTTCAGAAGGTTACCTATGAGATTGACGGGGCAACCCAAGAGGTGCTTCGTGTAAGACGCTCTGCGGCCTTCCTGCTCATCTGCCATGACTTGGTCAATGATGCTGTGTTGATGCAGTACAGGACCCCTGTAGGCTCCCTGTGTGAAGGTTATCACATCCCCAAGGTATCCCTCAGTGATACCGACCTTATGCGTGAAAGCGATGAAGCCCAACGTGCCATGGACCAAATCACAGGTGGTGCTATTCAATTGAAGTCTGCGGTAGAGATTCAGCGCATCAATATGGATGACCGTGAGTTCTCACCACTGGTAGTTTACTACTGTATCTTTGATTCCCGACAGGTACCTGAAGATAGCTCGTTAACAACCACCCCGGCCTCACTGCTTATCAACAAGGTAACCAAGGGTAAGGCCACAGGCTTTGAAGAGTTCATCACTGGTTATTTGCTCAAGCAGATGCGGTTCCGGCATAACCCGTTACTTATAGAGGGAGGACAGTTTATATGATGACCATCTATCAATATCTACGTGACCACGGTATCTCCGTGGAAGACCGGGATGAAGACCACACAACCCTGTTTGTGTTGGAGAGTGAGAAGCTGAATAAAACCCAGCTGGCCAAACTAATTGGTCGCCGGGTGATGCTAGAAGAGAAGCTGGATGGTGTATACAGTCTGGTAGTCTCCTTGTATCACCAAGGGGAATACGAGGTCACCCACTTTGGGCGCTCAGGCAAGCTCCAACAAGGCTGTGAGGTTCTTAATGCCTACCTTGCCACTGAGTTCAAACGTGTGGAAGAATTTCATGGTTCCCTGTCAGGTATCTATATCTCCGAAGTAACCTCAGATGAACCTTTGGCGGTCCTTAGTGGATACATGACACCTACCCGTGTGGAAGAGGCTTCATCAATCCCTAAGAATATGTATGATAACTTCCATGATGTAATCACAATCAAGGACTTCTGCAACGGTGTATGTCATAAGGAGGCTGAGGAACGCTATGGGTACCTCAAGGTTCTTCTCCGTAACATACAATGCAACATCATCCCTTGCTTGTTCATGCCTTATGAAGATGCTGTATCTACCGCTACCCAGTGGATTACCTATGGGAAAGAGGGCGGTGTCATCAAGATTCCCTATGGAACTTGGGAGGCAGGCAAGAGGGACTTCCGTCAGGTGAAGGTCAAGGAGCGTATTGAGCGGGAGGTCCGCGTGGTGGGCATGTGTTCAGGCAAAGCCGGAACCAAGTATGAACACACCCTCGGAAAACTCTTGGTCTTCTTCCGTACCTTCGGGGAACCTGATGGAGAACCTCTCCTGATTCCTATCAGTGGCATGACGGATGCCCAACGGAAGCTCTGGTGGGAAAACCCGGAACTCATCGTGGGCTCCATTGTAAAGATGGCTGCCAAATCCTACACCGGGCCGGGCAATCTTCGTGAGCCACGGTTCAAGGAAGTTCGTGAGGATAAGCTGAAGGCTGACCTTCGCTGCTTCTGTGTTGGTGGAGCTAATCCCCCGCACAAGCAATACACCAAAGGTCAGTGCCTCTGGAAAGAGTGGTGGTACGACTATCATTAATCAATAAGGAGAATCCTATGAAGTTTGGTGAAGCCCTTGAGGCAATGAAGAATTCACAGAAAGTGCGGCGTACTGGTTGGAATGGTGCAGGACTTTGGTTGGAGCTACAGGTTCCTGATGAACACAGCAAGATGACCCTCCCTTACATCTATATCAACTATCCGAAGGATGCTAAGACCACTCCGGGGGCTAAGGTGCCTTGGCTGGCCTCTCAGACAGATATGCTGGCTGAAGACTGGATTACTGTAAATATCCAGTAACTTAAAATTACCCGAGGGTCCCCGTGTGGGCCTTCGGATACATCGGAGGTTCAAATGCGTTACACAGCGTACAATGGGGAACTCAAGGTGGATGACCGTGTGGCCATCAGCCTATCTCCTTACATAGCGGTGGAGGGAGTTGTGACCAAGATTGTCAACAACGAAGCTACCGTGGAGACACCGGGTGGCACCAAGTTTATCGTTGAGGGTGGCTATGTTGGGTTCAAGCCTAACCATATCACCTTCAACATGTTGACCTTAATCTAAATCGGACACTGTCCTATTTGATAACAGAAGGAGTTTATCATGAGTAACAATCACAACCCTATCATCATGTCCAGCGTCACTGAGAGTGAACGTGGGTGGGGCCAACGCTCCGATGGCTACCTTGTGGCTCTCAATGAGGAAGAGTTTGAGAAAGGTAAGCAGTACCTCCGGGACCACGATGGTTCCATTGAATGCTCTCGGGAGGATGAATCCAAAGGGCACATGACTCTCTGCAATGACGACCTGTACTTGCAGATGGTGAACAAGAAGGCAGCCCATGATGAAGGCTTCATGTGGATTTGGGTTAAACCTGAAGCATGGGAGACCAAGCTGTGAGTGAAGAAGAATGTATGAAAGACCTCAAGCAATCCATCTGGGTGTTCCTGTTTCTCGCCTTGGCATTCACAGGAACATCCCTTGTATTCTTCTACTACAATCCCGCAGAGTTCTCGTTTGGTGTCATACTACTATTCATGGGACTACTATCCATGTGGGCTGTTGGGATGAGCTGTAGTCAATATATCCAAAAGGAGATAGAACATGACCAAGCAATATACAGTGCCTTTAAGTGTAGTGAAACCACAAGCGGACCTGAGGGCTTACCTGAAAAACCTAGGGTTCCCTTTGGACAACAATATTGAGCGTAAGGCACCTGATAGTGTGCTGCGCATTAAGGAAGGGTGGGAGTTGGTGGAGTATCATGACGTACAAGATGAGCGTATCTACACCATCCGTGAAGTTAAATATCAGGAGGAAGCCCCTAATGATTTGTAACTTCAAGCTCTGGGAATCCGTCAGGGTTCCCTCTCGGAATCTTGTTGGTGTTGTGGTGAGTATGGTTGACCGTGGTCTTGACAACAAGGTAACCCATCTGGAAATAGAGGTGCAACATGAGCCTAACGGGGATGCAGCTGAAATGCGTCCCGGTATCTCATGGCATTGGATTGAGTTAGAAGGAGTAGAGAAACTATGAGTAAATTCATTAAATGCGACCGTGTATTGTGGACTCATATGCAGGGCGTGTTTGAGGTGCAGAAGCACCACCATAATGGTATGTATGATATATGGGGTCCCCTGAATTCCGACACTCCCCGTGTGTTCCCTGCTACTTCCAATTCTCTCTCCTTATGGACCACTAAGTTCTGGCAGGATGTCACTGAGCGTGGTATGGAAGCCATCCGGGAATATCGGGAACATGAGGGGGCAATGAGACAACCAACTAATAAGCCACATGTGGTATGTGGTAAGCTTGTTGGTGAGTTCCCTGAAGAACCTGTGGTGCTTCCTACAGCACCCTTGGGTTCCTTTGTGAAGCCCACTGGGTCACCTGTTGTATTGAAGGTGGTTTCATCTTCCCTCTATGGCATCACGGCTCTTACCTTGGGTGGTCAAGTATGTAGTTACTCGAACAATCAGGTATGCCCAGCCACTATTGATGAAGCCCTCCACTGCGGTTGGTTCTCCACTACACAGGCAGTAGGCCTGCGCGGCAAAGAAGATGAGGCCTATGAGGATTCCAATAGGGACATCTGGGTAGCTATAGGCCTAATCAATGATGCTCTGCATATGACACCAACACCTAACCTGCACCGTTCAATTCCCTTGGGCAAACTCCAAGCCCTTGTGGAAAAACATATTAAATAAGGACTTTATCATGACCGACATGAAAGCACGGGATGTTGTAAAAAGGAAGAATCCAAACGCCCTCGGCATAAAACCCTGTGGTGAGCAGGTGGCCGTTGTGGAGGAAGTAAAAGTTGGAATGCTGCGTTTGAAAGGTTATGAAAGAACAGAGTATAACCCTGATGATTTCGAGGTGTACTTAAAAGCCCCTCCAATAGAAGAGTATGAGGCAATCCCTTTACCACTCCGTGTCTATGATTCTCTGGCTTGCCTCAAGGAGTGGAATGAGACAAATCCGGCAGGTCTTACAATAAGTGTCGAAGGGGATATTAAGCATACCTTGTTTTCTATGAATAAAGGGGTTGATTCACATGACCCAGTAGACCTATTTAAAGCTATTATAGATGTACTTCAAGTGACAAAACAGAAGAATATGATACGCTTAATCGAAATAGTCATGCAAGCCAGATATGAATAAACAAAGCACCTAAGGGATTATTCCCTCGGGTGCTTTTTTTTTGCTACTTACGTTTGAAGTGTTCAACCTGTTGCAGTCTTTTCGATGCGGCTTCTCGGGTACCATAGGGACCTCCGAGGTTCTTGCCATCTTCAGACACAACATGGTATCCGTCTTTACGTTTAACAATCATGACTATGCTCCTATTGGATTCATCTAGGGTCACTATAACATACAGGGAGCACTATATACTTTAGAGACCCCAGACACCTCTCTATTAGCGGTTGTTCATTAGTTGTTGAAGGAATATATCCATCTTAGCCACCAGTTGGCTGATAGATGTAGTCAGGGCTGCAATCTGAACTGAGTGTTCAGTTGTCTTAGTCTCGGTGGCACGTAGTCTTTCTTCGTGGTCCTCCAAGGTTTCCTCTAGTTCCGCTTGTTTTTGTTTGAAAGGGCGCATGATGATACCCCACACGGTTCCTGCGATACCAAGAACGGTACCTGTTATACTTATAAAAGTAATTATATCCATTTTTATATCTCCTAATGGATGGCCCCCACCGAAACCCTACAGGTATCCCTTTAAGATACCTGAGGGCCAAGAGGGTAGACTTTATAGTTGTTGTAATTTCATTCTGTATTCCATTAGGTCACGTTCTTCTTGTGTCATATTATCATAGTCTTTAATCACAGCCTCCCCTCCCATAGTAACCAGTTCGGATATGATAGCGGCCTTCTGTGTTAGCGTTTCGGCAACATTAAGACCACGGGCTACCCTTAGCATGTTGGGATTGTGAAGCATCTTAGCTAGTTGTGTTGGTGCGGCCAACGTGGCGATGGTCCTCCATTTGGTTTCCCCAGAGACTGCCGAGAGGGCTGCCCCAGATTCCCGAGCGAACTGGGTGTACTGTCCTATATCAATACCCGCACCCTCCATTTCATTCAATACCTTAATTACAGTATCTGTCTGATTGAACAGCTCGGTGCCCAATAGGGTGTTTAAGGTACCACGGGACTCAGGATTATTCATGAACCCAAGTGCCTTAGCTCGGGTGCTAGGATTCATGAATTGCTGAAGAACGTTCTCATACACCTTAAAGCTGACGGCAGCACGGGCCTTAGGCATTGCAGTAGCGACCTCTTCAGCCTTAGCAGTTGTGTAGAAGCGCATTTCAGGCGCCCCGGCGGCTTTCTCAGCAGTCTCAAGGGCCTTCATCAATCCGTTAGCTGATTCCCGATTGGCTAGGAACGCAACAGCCAAGCTATCGGCAGCACCTTCAATACGGTCAGCCTTCTTAATGAATGACTGAACATACTTGTTCCCAAAGTCCTCCGATACATCCTTCCACATCCCATTGGTTTCTTTCAGGTAAACATCCATAGACTTACCTTCAATGGTGATTCCATCATCTGCCATCTGGCGCCCAGTGTTCTCCATAGCACCCCGGAATTCCGCCATGGAATCCAAGAGGAACTTCCTCTTAGTAGCCGCAAACTCATCCCCATCCTGACGGGCTAACCGTCTAGCTTCCTTATCCATATCAGATATGATAGTACGTGCTTCCTTGAAGGTTACCTCATCGTTCACCTTGAACAGGTTGACCTGCTCACGGGCATACTTAGTGAAGTCTACAGCTGCATCTTGTTGGAGGGCTCCTGCACGTTCATCAATGAGCCTCTGGATAACATCCTTGGCACCTGTGGTATCAACGGTGTACTTAGGTACCTCAACAGTCTCATATTTAGTCCGGGTGACCACTTTGTTATAGACAGGGTCCCATAGGGTTTTACCGGTTAGTGTGCTTTTAACAACCTCTGAAGTCTTCTTGGTTACTGTCTTGGTCCCAATCTCAGCAGCAACCTTATCAATGGCATCATATCTAACACCAATAACAGAACGTGCTACCTTCTCCCCATCGACCATTGCAGTTCTCAGATGGTCAGCTAGGATTGATGAAGGAAGGCTGTGTAAGATACCGTCCTGATACAGCTCGATAGCATCATCAGCAGTTGCTATCCGGGCCAATTCCTCCATAGGTTTCTTTGCTTCCTTATAGACAACATCACGTTGTGCCTGACGGGTTGCGCGCATCGTTGCCCCTGCTTTAGAGTAGGAGTTAGAGGCAGCACTATCAGCTAAGTTAACAGCAATACTATCCATGACATCAGACACCAATATGGGACCTTCATGTTTCTCAAGGAACTCCACCATGTTCTTTGTTGCTTCCTTTTGTGAAGAGAACAAGGCGAATGCACCACGGCTTACCGGGGGTACCGCCCCCATTGCCAAAGCACCCAAGGTTGTCCAAAAACCTTCCTCCATACCACGATGAATAGACCGATTGAAAGCTTCCCCATATGTTTCAGGGGCTCCCTCAGGGGCCATTAGGAAACCTTCCTTCTTAGCTACCTGTTCAGCCATTTCGCCGCTAGTTGCACCTGCAAGCCCTGTAGCACCATAGTAGAGACTCTTGGCTACCAGACCCAATGCTGGACCATACTTACCAACTGCTATCGGTATAGCTAACTCAGGGGCCAATACAGTTGCTACCAAGGCCCCTGCGGTTGGTAGGGCTTCTTCACGGATGATTGGTGCTATTTCTTCCTTACCGAACTCTTGGGCACCTGCTATGGTCTCCTGAAACCCAAGGGTACCCGGAATGAGCTGTTTGGCAGCAGCAGCTGGCGCGGCCATGAGACCTGCAATAGCCCCTGTGGCTGTCTCAATTGGTTTGGTTGCGTAGGCTTCAAGGGCGGACCCAAGTTGTGACAATACACCCGGTTCCTCTTGAGCTGCGCGCTGTGGGGCACTAGCAACTGCTTGAGCCACCTCAGGGGATACCATAGGAGCTTTCTGTTTCTGGGCTTTCCACTCTTCATATGTGAGTCTCGGGCGGGGAGCACTTCCGGTATCCAGAGGGGTACCTGAGGCAGGGGTAGCCGAAGCCACCCCAACATCTGTGGTTACTTTCCCGGCTTTCTCTGCTTTCCACTGTTCAAATGATTTAAAAGCCATGGACTATCTCCTTACATAGCATCAATATCTATATCATAAACATCAAGTAAATAAGCATCCACTTCAGCGCGGGGTACACCACTCTGTAGCATTTCAGTACCTACTCTTAAAGCCTCAGGGGCGTTTGCTTTTCTCTGGCTGGCTCTGGCCTTACCTTCAGTGGTACCATAGGTATCATGTTCTTCCATCATCTTCTGATACATCGGGGCGTTCTTGAAGAAGATATCTTTGGATTCCTGAGGTTGCCGCCCCTCAAGGTTACCAGCTACTTCGTCCTGACCCATCTTGATGATGTTATCCAAACCACGCATCAGTTCAGCTTTAGAGCCAGTCAGGCCAGCCGCACCGAGTTCTCGGGCGAAACGCTTGGCTTCCTGCTCACTAACAGCCTTACCACCCAAGGTCAATATGCGGGCGTTCTGAGTAGCTTGAAGGTCTTGAAGAATCAAGAATGCTTCTTTGGCTTCCGGGTTGGTGGATTTCTCCAAAGCACGGATAGCCTCAGCAGTGTCCCCATCAGAGGTTGCAAAGGCCCCAAAGAGTTCCTTCTGGACTTCCGAGGAGGCACCTTTTATAGCCGCCCGTGCCCGCCCTGCGGATTCAGTCATCTTCAACACACCAGACGATTCAACGTTCTTGGCGATATCAGTAGAGACTTTTTCAGCTTCCTTGTACTCTGCCTTTTGCTGGCGGTACTGCTTCTGTTCAGTTAACTGAGCTTGCCCGGTTTGAACATCTGCTAGGGTCTGTGATGGGGTCATAGCAGTTGCCAGCGGCATCCCTGCTTGAGCTGTTTGCACTGCTGCCTGCTCAGGTTGCATTGGAGCCTCTGCGCCAATACCCGGACGGGCAAGCATAGAGGGCGGCTGGGTAGCCTCGAAGGTATCCATATCGGCCATTAGTGCCTGCTTGACAAGGGCTTGATTCTTAGTCATCAAGTTACCTTCCATATCCAGTACCATAGTGCCCTTTTGGAGACCCTGAACAATCATATCGTCTACCCGGTTCACTTCAATACCTGAAGTCTGGTCAACAAAGGTAGGTGACTTATCACCCTGCCCCAAGTTGACATCAATGGTATTAAGCACGGCTGGGTCTACGTTGGTGATTTGAAGACCACGACCCATAAGAGTAGGGGAGTTCTGAATCATATTGGCATAGCCTTCAGTACGTTTTGCCATCAGTTGGATGGAGGCTGGTGCATCCGAGGGTACCTCAGTAACTGTGGGTGCTTTATATTTGAACACTTGGTCCATCCCATTCTGGCTGCCCTGCATACCTGCCATGTATCCTTTAGGGATGGCATCCTTATACTGAGGGTCATTCATGTAGGGTGTCAGGTCAGCGGGCATCAGGCCAGCCTGTCCCAGCAGTTCCTGCTTGGTCATCCCATGGAAACGCTTCATAGCATCTTGATAGGCTTCCTTCTGCATGGAGGCAGGGACTCCTTTGATGGACGCAAAGGCAAGCTTCTGGGCAACTGCCCCGGCATCCAGAGGGGCCCACTCTTTATAGGCTGTTACTTTATCCACGTTCTCACTGATGTATTTCAGTTGAGTGTTGAACAAAGCAATCTTCTTGGATTCCTGCGTCTGGGTTGCAATAGTGGACAACTGGAATTGCTGACGACTATGTTCCATGGCCTGTTGCTGCTTGAACTGAGTTTGCTGGTCCAACAAAACATCAGCACGTTGGGTCTTATAGTCCTCCTTCTGGGCAGCCCGTTGGGTACCAAACTGCTTCTGCCAGTCTTCCATCTGGGCAGCCCGTTGGGTCTCAAAGCGTTTATTAATCTTATCTTCTTCCTCAGCACGGAGACGGTCCTCTCTGCGCAGGGTCTGTGCCTTCTGGGCTCCCTCACCGATACCTTGGGTGATACCCATGGCGATGGCCTCACCAAAACTTAAACCTGCCATATTACATACCTCCTACAAGGGGTGATACAGGGCCTGCTGGGGCTACCTGTGGAGCTGTTGGGATTGCCTGAGGTGCTGCCATCTGAGGCGGTTGGGATGTCTGAGCGGGTTCCTGCATACCCTCTTGGGATACATCGGCGCCATCAGCTGCTGCCTGAGTTTCTTGAGCCGCTTCATCAAAGCCTATCAGCCCACTAAATACATCCTCAAACCCTGTGCGGTCCTCTGAGCCATTGTCGGTACTGAATGTTACCGATAGGTCCATGGTGGATGCCAGCCAAATCAACATAATCATCAAAGGTTCTACGAGAGTAACCATCATGTCTACTGTCCAGAGGCCGTGAAGGAATCCCTCTTGAAGCATCTGGGCAGCTATGCGGTCTACAAAGAACTGCTTATCTTCCTTCATCAGTTTGTTGAAGGCGTTCATGAATTTCTTATCAGTCACAGATTGAAAGAGGTGGTCCAAAGCCTTACCTGCCGAAGAGAACTTAGGTGGCATTTCCCAAGGCTTCCGGGAATTCGGGTCGTCAGTCAGTGATTGACCGGGGATAGGTGCGTTGAATAGTTGGTCTGGTCGAATCATTATTTGGACCCCTTCAAGTCTGCCACTGCTACCAGCATAGGCAGCATCTTTTGAACATCATCAAGTGATGAGGTTGCTGTAACATCTGCATACCCTGCCACCATCTGGGCTTGTTGATTGTTGACCATGGACACGTTGGCGGACCTACCTAGAATGCGGCCAATACCGGCCAGTTCATCATCACCTAGGAAAGCCCCCGCCCCGGTATGTCCCGGTCCGGTCAAGTTGAAAGTATCACGGAACACCTCGGCATTATCCGGGTAGTTCATCATCATACACAAGGAAGCCGTCAGGGCATACTTACCGGCTGACCGTTGGGCTTCCCGGAGTTTCCCGGAGTTCCGTGGGGAAGGACCAAGGGCATCCCAAACGGCTTCAGCTGTGTCTTTGAATTTATCAGCAGTCTGAGCTGCTAAGTCTTGAAGAAATTGCATATAGAATGTCCTTGGTTTATTAAAACGGACAGTGTCCGATTTGAGTTTATTTATTCCACTCCACGTACCCACCAATGGCTGCGGCTGTAACTGCGGAAATCGCGGTGGCCCACCCGGCGTTCTTGGTGGCATTTGCCTGTTGAGCTGCGGCATCAGCTGCTGCCTTGTTTGTCTGAGCTGCCATAAGAAGCTGAACCTTACGACTCTCGTCATTCTCACTAGACTGCCATGCCCATGAGGCATAATCACGAGCTGTCTGCCACATATTAGCAAGTTGGTTACCACTCAGATTGAATCTATTCTGAGCATTCTGCATGTTTGCTTGGTGTGCCATTTCAGTATTTGCAGTGGCCACTTTTCTACGCCATTCAATATTGGATTGTGCCACCAACTGCTGATTTTGTATATTGAACATGTCAGCCTGCTGCGCAGCATTAGAATTAAACTTACTGAGGTCAGTGGCTATTTGTTGGTTGAATTGACTCATGGCGTTCATCTGGGCGGAATTGAATTTACCGGCATCCAACTGAGTGCCTATATTAAATTGCTCTGTCTGTGCTTCTACTTGTTTATTGAACTGTTCCATGGTATTTGCTTGTGCCACATCAAATTGACGCATTGTGTTTATTTGGGCAGCGCTAAATTTACCAGCATCCAACTGAGTGCCTATATTAAATTGCTCTGTCTGTGCTGTTATTTGTTTATTGAACTGTTCCATGGTATTTGCTTGTGCCGCATCAAATTGACGCATTGCGTTTATTTGGGCAGCACTAAATTTACCGGCATCCAACTGAGTGCCTATATTAAATTGCTCTGTCTGTGCTGTTATTTGTTTATTGAACTGTTCCATAGAGTTAGCTTGTGCAGCATCAAACTGTCTCATTGAATTAATCTGTGCAGCACTGAATTTACCAGCATCCAACTGAGTTCCTATATTAAATTGCTCTGTCTGTGCTGTTATTTGTTTATTGAACTGTTCCATAGAGTTAGCTTGTGCAGCATTGAACTGGCTCATTGAAGTAGCTCTGTTAGCATTATTAGTATCAATTTGCACCCTCATGTTAGCCATGAAAGTATCGACCTGAGTTTGATTACTAGCATTGAACTGAGCAGCTGCATTTGAAGCGGATTGGTTGCTGAGTAATGTTGCATGACGCAGCTGTGCATTGGCCAAGGTGGTCTGCTGCTCATTACTGAGATTAGTAAGATTAACCTGAGTGTCCAATTGGGTTTTCAGAATGTTTGCCTGCTGTTGATTCCCAAGGTTCGCCATATGTGTCTGCTGAACAGTCTGGGCATTCTGCTGTGCCATTGGCATGGCTGCCTGAACGATGGCATTGGTCAAATCAGCTTGTGCAACAGAGGACCGACTAAGGCCTCTAGCGGCTAACATGGAATCAACGGCAGCTACAGCGGGCTGCGCCCATGCAGGGATGTTACCACTATCGAGACCACTGAGAAGGTCTGACATCTGGTTACTGACCATAGCATCCTTGTTTACTTGGGCCTGAGCTGCTTCAGGAGAGGGTTGGAATCCTGTCCTAGCTGCCACCGCTTGTACCGCACCGGGACTAACCTGTGTTGCCTGATAGCCTGTAGCACTGACTTCAGGAGCTGCCCCTTGTTGAGTCACTCTGCCCTCCATAACAGCTGCCTTACCGGGACCTGTTGCAGTCCCTGCGGTTACCTGTTGGGCTACCCCTCCTTGGGCCACGGTGGCTACTCCGGGACCTATAGCGGTACCGGGGGTTACCTGTTGGGCTACCCCCCCCTTGTGCTGTAGAAGCCACTCCGGGACCTCTAGTGGTACCGGGGGTTACCTGTTGGGCTACCCCACCCTGTGCTACAGCGGCTGCTCCGGGACCTCTAGCGGTACCGGGGGTTACCTGTTGGGTTTGCATGGGTACAGGCATCTGTACCTGCTGCCCATTCAAGGTACCTGCGGTAGTTAATGAGGCATCAGCACCTGTTCCCATTGTGGTAGGTGTAATCTGGGTATTCGCTAGAATCTGTTGTCCTTGTTGTATTAACTTACCGGTGTCAACAGTAGCAATCGGTGAGATAGCAGGCTGCCCTCTATTTGTACCCATAGCCCCTTGATTGGGAGCGAGTGGTGCATTTGTCATTTGGTTACCTGCCCCTGCACCCCATGTGGGGACGGTACCCGGAGTTACCTGAGTGGACCCCGGATAGAGTTGTTCTGCACGGGTAGGGGATGGTTTAATACCCCCAGTACCTTGTCTTGCTTGCCAGTCTTTCCATGACTGACTTGTGTCTCTCGAATCATTACGGGGCATGTTATACTCCTATCATGGTATTAGGTAACCCATATGGGTTGTATTGATATTGCGGGCCGTAGAACGGGAGCTGCATATCACGAATGTATTGCATGGGGTCGGCTTCAGATGCCACTATGGCAGGTGCTATTGGGGTACCTCCTTTAGATACCAGAGGGCTTCTTGTCTGGGTTCCCTTGGTTGACTCCTTGGTGGCTGGGGCACCTGACGGAGCACCTGCACTAGCAGCGGCTATTTGGGTACCACCGAAGGAACCGAATGTGCCTCCCACCATGGAACCAATAGCGGCACCATAGGGATTACTTGATAGGGCACTCCCTACTGCTTCCCCAAAACCAGCACCCACCTTACCTCCAACGAAACCTCCCATAGCGCCGGGCATCTTATCCAGCCCACTAATAGCAGCTGTAGCCAAACCTTTGAACTCACCCAACTTAGCCCCTATCGGGGTAGCTGTTATAGCTGTTTTAGCTAGGTCTTGTGCTGCTGCCGCTGGGGTCATTACACCAGTAGCTAAATCACTGATGGCACTAGCACCTTTGATGGCAGCAATAGCGGGTAGCCCACCTAGGAAGGAGGCCGCTGTGGTTACCATGGGATTCGATGCGAGGTCTGATAGGGTCTTCAGTGGAGCATCTTGCATCCCCCATCCAAACTTAGTAAAGGCATCACCGATTTTCTCAAAGAAACCTCTGGGGTCCTCTGTGCCCGGAACAGCACCACCATAGGATGCCCATCCGCCCAGTGGGCTAACTCCCTCTTGCTCTTTAGGCTCATCAGCAAATGGCTTCAAACCACTGAACCAGTTCTTAACAGCTGTCAGGTCATCATAACCACGGGTCATCATGTTGTGCTGTTTAAGCGTGTCAAAGTGGGCGAGTCTATCAAGCTGCCTACCGTCTATTGATTGGCCTGTCTTATAGTTCTTCCAGTCACCTGTATCCGTATCACGGGTATACATCTGACCACCCATAATCTGGGTGTTAGCTGGGGTATCCGGTCGGAAGTTCTGGAAGGCCGCATCCTTGGTGGCCTGAGAGACCTGAGCACCTTTTGTGGTACCCTTGGAATCCCCACCTTTACCTGAGCCTCCCGCAAAGGAACCTCCGAAGGCAGAGCCTGTGTCTCCCTTGCCGAACCCTGTGGAAGCCTTATAGCCACCTCCACCGAAGCTGGGGCCTTTAGCTCCGCCGCCCCACCCTTCTGAACTCTTACCGGGACCTCGGGTTCCCCCTTTGCCCCCACCTTTGGAACCACCGGAACCTTTGGAACTACCACCTTTGGTACCCCCAGAGGAACCTTTAGGCCCCCCGCCTGAACTTTCCTTAGACATAGTTAACTCCTAGTTATCTATAAATGCTAATAGCAATTGGGGTATTTGAGGCGGCCAGACTCCACAACCAATGAAACTCATCAGAAGTGGCAGGTACAACGCCTTGAAATGGATTGGTGAAGTAGAAGGTGCGAGTAACCCCTCCGCCCACGAAGTCTATGGTAATTGGGCCACCTGTATTTAGGGCCGTGCATATTGCGTCATAGGTGCCATCAACATGTGAGCGCATACCTAATGCAGCTATGGTGGGGGTTAACCCATCAATATCCCCCGTGAGCGAAAGGGAACCCCCGGCACCTGATGGCTTCCCTACAAAGTTAGAGGAGGCCCCACCTATGGTTGTTGCCACCATTGTACCCACCATGCCTCCTATAGACAACTTTCTCCAAACCCCCCCGGTAAGCAACCAGACAGCCTTGGCTTTCCTCCAAGAACCCCCGGTGAACACATGGGCACCCTTGGCTTTCTTCCACCCGCCTGCTGTGAATAAATTTAGACTGCCCATATTATCCTCCTGTTCTCTCAAAGGTTACTTTTATTTGTTGACCCTTTCTTGCTTTTAGAAAGTCAAGTACCCCGTCGATATAAACATGCTGAAGCGCACTGTTGGTGGGGTCTACAAACACACTTCCAAGACCTTCAATAGTTACCTTAATCCTCTCTCCGGGTAAGGCGGGAGGGTCTACTATTAACTGTAAGTTAAACCGTGAGTTTTGTGTGGCCCAAAGACCCTGTATACGCCCTATACCTTCAATTACATCAGGTGAGGCCGAACCTTGAGTGCTTCCAAAAAAGCCATAGTCGTCCGCTTCTTTGTACTGCCCCACGGTAATCACAGTTGTTCCCGTCCTGAATGGAGGTTTCCATACACCCCCTGAGAATACCCATAGACCCTTAGCAGGCTTCCAAGTACCCCCAGACATTACCCAGATACCTTTTGACTTCTTCCAGCCTCCCTCACTAAATACATTCAATGTTAGTGCCATATAAATATTACCTCATTGTGATAATTACATTCTTACTCTTATACATCAATTCAGTAAGAGGGTTTGTATGTCTGTTCCCCAAATCGGACAGTGTCCTATTTGATTAGTATTGAAGATATATAGTACCTTCTTCATCACCCCAATTAGGGATTGCGTTACCGAACCCAATCTTACGTTTTCTATCGTTCCCTAAATCAGGGGCTGAACGGGCAGCTTGAGCAGCAGAAGAGGCAGCATTGGCTGTGTTCTGGGCGGTGCCTGCGGCTGTCTGTGCAGTATTGGCTGTATTTTGTGCAGCTTTAGCCTCTGAACTTGAGGTAGTGGCGGATGAGGCGGCTCCGGTGGCTATATCATGTGCCGCTTTGGCAGCAGAAGAGGCAGCATTGGCTGTTCGTTGGGCAGCTTCAGCGGCTGTTTGAGCAGTATTGGCTGTTCGTTGGGCAGCTTCAGCGGCTGTTTGAGCATTGATGGCAGCGTTCTGGGCGGTGCCTGCGGCTGTCTGTGCAGTATTGGCTGTTCGTTGGGCAGCTTCAGCGACAGAGGAAGCAGCTGTTACAACAGTAGTGGCTGCTTGTGTTTCAGAAAGTGCCCGTGAGGCAGTAGCCGCCGCTGAATTAGCAGAATCCTGTGCCGCTTTGGCAGCAGAAGAGGCTGCATTGGCGGTGTTCTGGGCGGTGCCTGCGGCTCCCACCCCCTGAGCCCCTAGTGTATACGCAGCATCCGCCCTAGTATGTGCTATGGATACCTCATAGGCAGTCTTGGTAATCTTGGTGTCAGCTGCTTGGGCTACATCATTAACCTGTTTCAAAGCACCTGAGCTGGCTACAGTGTCAGTGGCTACAGAGTTAACTGATTGACTTATTGCAGTAACATCTATCTTAGAACCCAAGTCTGTACCTGTAGAAAATATACGGGAAGCCAAGGAATCATACATGGCCTTAGCCCCTTTGGTTGATAGCACCTTAGCGGGGTTGTTCTCAGTGTATGAATCGGATATTTGAGCCTTGCGGGCATAATCAGTCCCTATAATACCATCAAGATAATCAGCATCCGTTGCTTTATTGGCCTTATTAACTATCACACTTGGGAAGGTTGCCACAAGGGCATCAATCTGAGCAGAGGTGTAATAGCCTGTGAATAATGAGCCTTTTGACACACCTTTGAAGTTGTTACCCGTGGTATCCGCTAGGGTCAAGATGTAATCCTGAGTGAGCCCTGAGGAAACCTCCATGGGGTTTACAGGTACCCCACCGGTTGTGGTGCCATCACCAATGAATAGCTTCTTGGTATCTGCTGCCCAGATAGGTTCGCCAGCTTTAGGTACGAATTGTAAGCGGTTGTTATTAGGACCACGCTTAAACTGTATAGTCTTTGCCATTAAGAATCCTTAGGGACCCCTAGAGGTCCCAAGTTGATTATATTTGAATCCAGATAGTACCTTCTTCGGCCCCACCAGTTGGTGCTGTTTCACTTATTTGTGTTACACGTTTACGTTCAGCCTGTAATAGAGGGGCACTTGCAGCATCATAGGCGGCCTTCTGGGTAGCATAGAGGTTAGTTGCCTGTCCGTTCCATGCAGAGGTGTTTCCATAATTAGCCACGTTACCCAAACCCATATCAGCGGCGTTAAGATTGATGTTCTCACTGAGGGGTTTACTGTTTATAGTAATGGTATTAAGGACCAACCCAGAACGCGCCTCAGTCTTGATTGCATCAACAGTCTTACCCGCAAGCAGCGCAGAATCATTAACGCGACCTAGCCAGTTCTTCACAGCCCCAACATCACCAAAACGCACAAGAGGGTCTGTGGTGTTATTCACCCGGAAGCACATGGATGAACCTGCGGCAATCTGAGATTGGGATTGATAGTCTGACCTAATCATACGCACAGTTATATCCCCGTTTGCATCACGGATTGGTATTGTAGAAGCTACCAAATCATAACTGGCTGTCACACCAAGAAGCTTACTTGAGTCTGCTGCTTTGGCATCAACAGGCAAAGCCCCAACCTCAGAAGGGGTTGGCCACCGTGTTGCATAAACAGGTTGTCCTGTTATCTGTTCCCAAGGGTGAGAGTGGGTTGATGGTGTAAATGTAGTGGGCTTATCCCCTATAGTGTTCCAATTAGGCGTTAATACAGGAGGTGTTCCTATAATCTCAGCCCATTGGTGCTTGTGGGCACTTGGGGTAAATGCAGTCGGTTTATCAGTTACTTCTGCAAAGGTAGGCCAGCGGGTAGCAAATACAGGCTTATCAGATACGCTTGCCCAGTTGGTGGCAAATATTGTGGGCTTTCCTGTCACCTCAGTGAAGTTTGGCCAGCGTGTAGCTGTTTCAGGCTTATCAGCCACATTGTTCCAGTTGGATGCTGCTATAATAGGGGCACCCACAATCTCAGCCCATTGGTGCTGGTGGGCACTTGGGGCAAACGTGGTGGGTTTACCTGAGACTTCCCCGAAGGAAGGCCACCGAGTAGCAAACACAGGCTTGTTAGTCACATCAGCCCAGTTGGATGGATATGAGGCAGGTGTGCCTGTAATATCCGCAAAGGCATGTATGTGGGGACTTGGGGTGAATGTTGTAGGCTTGCCAGTAATCTCAACATATGAAGGAACATAACCAACGGGTTTTGCTCCTACATCCTCAGCTGTTAATACTACAGCTCCTTCCTTGCCATTTACAGAGAGCACCGGGGCACTGTTAGGAACCCTCGTGTACTGTCCGGTAGCCAAGCGATATTCAATCTGGTCACCAATAGCAAAGGCTATGCTATTAATGGTGCCCGGAATAGTAACTTTCCAGAAACTATTAACAGTGGGTATAGAAGGATAAACACCTGTTGAAGCATCATAGATACCTTGATAATCCAGAGCACCTGTTAGTTTCGCAGCGGCTGCCACGGCCTCATTACGGGCGTTCTGTGCTATTACAGTATTGGATGCAACTTGGGTTGTGTCAGTAGCTACTTGGGTCGCATTAATTTGGGCTGACGCAGCAGCTGTAGTGGCTTGCAGGGCAGCAGAAGATGCAGTATCTGCTTTAGATGTTACATCACCCTGAATAGCTTGTATGTTTGCATAATTAGACGCTACCTCAGAAGCCAAGGTTGTCACGGTGGAAGATGCAGCTACAGTCGCATCACGGGCAACAACGGATTCAGTGCTGGCGTCTACTGCAATAGCAGAGGCAGCCTTAGTGGAAGCCTCAAGGACTGTCGCAGAGGCCACAGCAGCTTTCGCTTGGGCTACCAAGGGGTTCACCGCATTCATCGCCACCTGACTTAGGTCGGCTTTATTAGCAGCTGTTACGTCAGCATAGGTGAAGGCCGCTCCTTGAATCCCTCGGATACCTTGGTCACCCTTATCACCCTTGATGGAATCCCCTTTATCCCCCTTATCACCTTTGTCTCCTTTCTCACCCTTAATCTCAAGCTTCTGAGCAGGTGTTAGGTCATCAAAGTGGAGAGGTGCCCCTGTATCCCCTTTTGCACCTGTAGCCCCCCGAGGTCCCGGCAGCCCTACATTGGAGAAGGTCAATTTAGGGGTCTCAGAGGTAATGTCAATTGTAATTACATCCATTATATGGTTACCCCCAATGAAATAGTTACAGTACCTTGTACCAGACGGAATACTCTATCATCCAAATCAGAAGTCATAACAACATCATAGACTCCTTCCTCGAAATCAAACTGGGAACTTGTGGAAGCATCAAGGTACATCATGACAGTGGCTCCTCCCAACTTCTCAAAGCGCAGGGTATAACCACTATCGTCATAGATAGAGGCCTTCACCTCACCTTTGAAAGTGTAAGTATCCAGAGATAGTGTTGTACCATTCTTAACAAACTCAAGTTGAGCCTGATATGTGGAGCCCTGCTCAATGGACAGGTTCATCATTGCAGCAGCCATTAGAAAGTACCTCCATCAATTGTCTCAGCAGCCAGTTTTGTGTCAGTATATTGCTTGGCTGATGCTAAGGTCCCGGTATCCCCCGAAGCTACCGTGTTGATAACTTCTGTGACGGTTGTGGAAATCGCCCCGAATTCATTAAGGAAGTCAGCAGCGTCAATAATTGTTCCATCCACGAACACGCCGGGGGTTGGAACATATGGATTTACAGTAGCCATTATATACGACCTCCTGTTGTGAATTGTAAATCATAACCACGAATGGTGTATTCTGCATTGGTAGATTCATTGTCTCTGAAGATGAACTGAAGCCAATCACCAGAACCCTCAAGGAACAGGGAATCCATAGGGTACCGTAAAGCTCCATATTGAGATTTACCGAAGACTGCCTGACCGAACCTTGCCGCCTCTACAACGGTAGCCGATATGAACGGCTCTGGTTGTATGGTGTTAGGGCTCTCATAATCAAACAATGCCGTTACCTCAATATCTGCCTTATCCTTTGCTTCAAGATACAGAATCATAGAGTGAATACACTTGCGGACAGCAGAATCTCCCATATTGGTGTAAGGGGGTCTCCATGTGGCTACAAAGGGGGTCCCATCAAAAGTATCACCAACATCATGTCTATATACCCGTAGGGCACCTATACTAGGGGCGCCTAGGTGATAAATGTACTCAGTTCCGTTTATTACATCACTGGTAATATCAATAACGTTCATATCTGACGTAGTAGCCCACTGAAACTGTCCATCGGTACTCAGGGTGCCTATGAGACCCACAGGGCGTCCTTGTTTGGTGCGATAGTACAGTCTATATTGGGCTTTGCTGGGGAGCACTACAGAGCTGATAAAGCCTGTGTTGAAGTCAATGCCTTCAATCAATGGACGTACCAGACCACTTACCGTGTTCAAGCTAACATCATCAATACGCTCAGTAGCTCCAAGGTAACGCAAGCCATCAGCCGCAAGGAATATGATATCCCCACCGAGTTCCTGAATGGTCCTTCCATTTACACAGCCTATCTTAGTTGTTACAGGTCTGACTGCAACTTCCTTAGAGGACTCAAGGTTTACCACACGGTATATTGAGGACTTACAGAATATATACAGATAGTCACGAAAGGTATGCAACCCTGTTATTTCATCCTGTACCTTAACTTCCCAAGAGCCTGCCCCGGTGAAGTCTGAAGGACTGAATCGTGCGCTCACAAGGACTGAACCGGGATGTGCTGGGCCTCCACCGAGAACAATGTGGTCTTGGTAACGGGTGCATATGGTATAGCCATCAAGCTTTGCTGGGGGTGTTCCGGTACCATCAGGTGCCTCGGAGTACGTGTAGCTATCCCCGACTACCTTGAGAATCCCTAGGTTACTCTTGGAATCAGTTATAACCAATACCTCATCACCGGCTACATTCATGGTCTCAAATTGGACCGGCCCGGTACCTGCTCGGGGCATCTTAACTTTATCATATAACTGCTTGGAAGGTGTATCCAGACAGTCTTTCACATTTACAGGGAAGAATGTTGCCCCAGTTGGAGAGTGTAATACGTTATCACCCACCACCACAACAACACCCTTATAAATGAACACACCCCGTACTTCCTCTTCATCATAACCATCTGGGATGTCTCCATAGCGTACATACCCTTTAATTCGGCGGTAGCCTCCTTCAGGAAGGGGCTCCATGTTGTTAAGCTCAACCGCAAACCCCGGCTTCTGTGCCAGCACTTGGGTGGGGCTTACTAGGTCTAGCCCACCATAAGCAGGCACCGGGAAGGTTTTAAGTTCAGCCATTATACAGCCCTCATTCGTTGATAGATGGGTTTAATCAACATCTGCTTCATATTGGTCAGCCCATCAATATAATCACCTTTAGCTAGGGATGCTTGCTGTGGGTTCTCCCTGAACATCCAAGCGTAATACCGAGCACGGTGTACTAGAACCGTGTAGAACCTATCAGGGAACGGCAGGGTATCCGAGGTATCCACAAGAATAGATGGCTCATGCCAAGCGATGTACTGGACCCGATAGGCTTTATCAGGCACCTTGGATAAGCCGAATGACAACCCATCTTTAGTCTTATAGACCACCGAGGGGAATCCCAAGGTCAGCCACATCACGATTACTTAGCACATCACCGGCTCTATATCGCTGCCATTCCTCATAGCTGATTGGGGTAAGCGGATAGGTCTCCTTACCTCGCATATCGGTAACCACGAAGGAATCCCAATCAACCTCTCGGATGTTCGCAGGGAACTCATAGATTACCTGTCTACGCTTGGTGATAACCTCGTTGGAGTGGGCACTAACGCCCACATCCATCGGCATGTTAGCCAGCCACGGCCATTCAGTAGAAGCATTTGCAATATCCATCAGGGACCGATTGATTGCACTCTTGACATAAGCGTGAAACCCACGGGCCTGAGGGAAATTCTGGGGAGTCATAGGGACCTCGTTGGTATCCCTTAATACCTCATTTACGAGGTCAATGTAAGTAAAGGCCATGGAGGTCCCTCCTAAATCATATGCAAATCGGACAGTGTCCGTTTTGAAAAATGGGGCTCCCCGAAGGAAACCCCAGCGGTTCTAAGTATTACAGACCAATCACAATAACCTTGTACGACTGCCCAAGCATAGAGGGCGACAAGGTACGGAATGTCAGGGTTTCGTTAGATACCTTGAGGTCATAGGCATCACCCTCAATCGCACTATAAACACCGCCTACACCTTCCTTCAACATAAAGGCGATGACCTTGTAGGACCCAATAGGATTCGCCACGGAAGCCTCAAGGATGCCATCGGCGTTTGTATCGGTAAAGGTAATGGTTACCTCACCAAAGTCAGCCTTGGTCGCTACGGAACCATTCAGGGTGACAATATCAGCCTCAACGGTGCCCAGACGTACCTCTACGGCATCCACGGCAGCTTGCAGACCAACAGCAAGGTTATACACCTTCAACAGGGTATCACCAGCGGTAGGTACACCTGCTCGAATGGCTGTCATGATGGCATCAGTACCGGCATTAATCAGTGCGGTAATATCAGCGTTCAGTCGAGTGAAGTCCGCAGTAGTCCCTGCAATTCCCCCGTTGTGAATCCAAGCACGGTCATTAACATCAGCAGGCGATTGCAGAACGATAACATCACCCTCATTAATCACCTTGCCACCAAAGGTCCATGCATGGGCTACTGCATCATAGGCTCCGAGGGCCAATGCAGCTGCCAGTGTGGTACTTGTGGTATCCACATGGACGTTGTTGATAGTGGATTGGTTGCCTGCCAGTTCAGTAACTTGGGCTTGCAGACCATCTACCGCAGCATCAAACTCTTGGAAGCGCACGGCTTCGTTGGCGTTTGTAGCAGCAACTGTCAGGGTCAGTTTGGCCATGTTCAGAAGAGAGGCAACACCCTCACCATCCATATTGCGACCAAGTACCATTGCGTCAATAGACATATTTCACTTTCCTTATATAACTAGCCCACTCTCGGGCTTTAAGAATCGGAAAGTGAGTGTATCTAAATCAGGGGTCTCAGGCTCGTTCATCATGGGAACCAATAGGTCCCCTCGGTAAACCATTACAGCCCTTAAACCACTCATTCTAGGAACACTCACAGATATTGCATTAGAGAAATGTGGCAGGCTGGGCAGCTACCCCGCCATTCGTTTGATTAACGGTGATATTGATGACACCACCATTTCCTTCTATTACAACAGGGTCATTTCCTGCAACTTGATACTCAAAATCCAACTCCCCAGATACCGGGTCGAGCCCGAAGTTAACCCTGAGGACACCTGCCTCAAACTCCCAACTGTCAATCTCAATGGAATCCCCATTGGAACCATAGGCAGCCAGAGGTCTAGCACGTTTCCATGTAGGAGACCCCATAGGGACCTCCCACACAGGAGCAGGGTTGGTTTGGGTGTGTGTACTACGTTTAATCATAGATATAGCCCCAAGGTTACCCGGCCTGTCAATATAGTTTCCCCAAAGGATACCCTGAGGGTCTTATTGGCATTAGAGTAAACCCAATCCAGTTTAGTGACAGGACGAACCGATAGGTCCGGCAATTCTTTAACAGCACTAAGTACAACAAGGTTAGCTGTGTCTGGTATGTCAATATTGAATGTAACCGAAGATACACTACCAACGTCTTTTACCACAGTCATACCGTAAGGATATGCTTTGGTAAACTGCGTCATATCAACATCAGCGAACGGGTCATCAGCACCACCTACGTTCACAAGTATGTTAGACTTTACTATAACATCTACCATAGGAGCTGATGGACTAAAGCTCTCGATGAAAGCACCATCAGGCATGTCTGCCTCTGCTCTCAGTGCAATCCTGAAACCGGGAAGAACCTGAGTGGTATATGGGCGCATCTGACAGATTAACCCAAGGGAACCACCGGGAACATTGAAGTCCGTAACGGAATCCACAAGTTTAGTCATGGTTCCATCCGGTGCCACGGATTCCCACCAGAAGGTTACTTTAGAGGTAGTACCAACTGGCTGCTCAGAATACAGCCTTAGCTGGGCAAGTATGATGGACTCACCTTCAAAGTTAAACTTCAAAGCACCTTCACCACCCTTTGCACCCGACCCGACCACAACGTTAACCGAGGGGTCATTGGATATATCTGATGCACCAGCAGCTAAGATACCGCAAGGCATCGGGGAACCACCGGGAACATTCCCTATGGTGTACCTCAAACTGGTGTACCCTTGGTTATCCTGACGGAACTCAGAGAACTCAGACGAGAGCTGTAGATGTTGCTCAATAGCAAGCTCAGGCATATGCAGTACGTACCCGGTAAAGGCAGGCACAACATCGACCTTAAACTCTTTTAGTTGGAGCACCATTGGGGACTGTACTTGCACAGGGTAAATCATGAACCCATAGTTACTAGCGTCAGCTGGTATGGTGAATAACTTACTTTCTGTATGGTCACCTGAAACAACGTCCTCAGAGATAAACAGGGTATCCACGGAGGTCCACCCGGCTTCTAATTGGATTGCTTCACCAACTCTTCGTTTGTAAATCTCAGTGGTGTATTCATCTGGCTTCCCGCGCCATGCAACGAGGACAACATTGTAGGCATCATTCTTGTCAATCAAGGTCACAGACACACGTACTGTCTTACCGTGCAGCATTGCCGTCTCTTCGGCATTGAATATACGGTGGAAGTTGAAATCACAAGGGGTTGCACCATCATCCTCAAAATGAAGATGTTCTCCCATTCTCCCTGCTTTAACAGGCGAAATAGCATATGCGCCCCATCCATCTACAAAGGGAGAATTATCCCCAGCTGACCCTAAGGAAACCGGAGGGGTCTGGGAAATGAGCCACGGCAGGCTACTACGGGATTCCCCGAGGTAGTGGGCGGTGAACTCAATGTTCTGATGAGTGTCAGCCTCAAATTGAAGGAGTGCAGGGCCTGTCTTTGAGGTCTTGGTGAGGGCTTGCAGCATAATACAGGAAGCACCATCACTACGATTCTCAAGGGTTATAGCGTCACCAAAGAAGTTATCTACAACGTGCATGGTGAAGTTTCTTATACCAGTGGCATTGACGATACCGACTGTATCCAGCACACCCAATACATCCCCTGTCTTATAAGCACGTTCAACCATGAGAGGCTGCCCATTCTTATCAAGTAGATACTGGGATGGCTGACCGAACTCTGCGGGGTTCATCAGGTATATCCTAACGTAACCATCAGATGGGGCTGTACCTCTCATAGCAATACGGAAGGCAACAAGCCAATCTGTGCCACCTGAAATCAAGGGGTCATCACCAATGTTAACGTCTTGCAGCCCAATCTCTTTCTTACCCAAGTCAATTGGGATGAACATACCATGAGGAACTACAACATCATCGAACCAAACGAGACCATCATTGACAATCTCACCCGGCTCACGCTTACCCATAACCTTTAAGGGTTCACTGAGGTACGCAAGGTATCCGGGGGCTTTCATTGGTTCAAAGTAACCCGGTTGGATTCCCAAACGAGCTGTGTGGAACTTATTAGGCCCATTATCAGCATTGACTTCCAATGGGGTATCAATGATAAGTTCATTAGCCAGTGCAAGCCCTACCTGTTGGTTCGGTTGGCGCATGTGGATATTGATACCAGAAACCAAAGTGGCCTCACCTGTACCCATACCATCCTGACCGGGAATCTTGGTTATTTTCATCCCTTCAACATTGAGCTTTATCATAGAAGCAACATCAGATGCTCCATCGTCAATCTCAATACCACTACTACCTCCACTGGACCCACCCGCTACTGTAACGACTGCCTGACCGGGCTTACCGGGGGCTACCGTGGCGTTTGCAAAGTGAAGCCAGTTGACTCCTTGGGCTGCCGATAAGCTACTACCAGTTACCTTGAAGTTCTTCATGTACCCAGCGGTATCTAGGTCGGTGAAGGTGTGGAGCTTACCATCAGTCTCTAGCTTATTCTCAACGTAGTTTATCAGGTTGATTCGGGCTGCGGGAATGTAACCACCTTCGAGTTGAAGGAAGTTTCTATCCTTGATTTGATACACAAAGGATATGAAATTCTCGGGAGGCACGTTTACAGCAGAAGCACTATTCACGGAATCAGCAGCATCACCGGGGATTATACGGATTGCCTGAGTAGGGCTTTCATTGTAGATAGTTAATATGGCACCATCGAGCATTCCACCCACTGGGTCGGGTGTTGCGATTGTGACAGTTTGGGTTTGAGCCCTCTGGACTACCAAGTAGTTACCATGTGGTTCGGAGTCAAATTGAGGGGCAGAGTCACCAACGTTATTAACAGAAGTTGTCTTACCTGCTTTAGTCAAGGCAGTGATGTTGGTTATGTTGGTCTCAATTTTTGCGGTATTATCATCAACCGCTTTTCTTAGGTCTATGAAACCACCAACATCCTCACCCGCGACTACCGGATAGGAGTCATTGGGATTCAGTTTGGAAATGGTATCAGGAACCCTAATGCTTGTAGTCATACGGTCACCTCAAATGTAACATCGGTCGCTGATGTTTGATTAGGACTCACAAAGAACTTACCGGGAACGCCTGCAACAGTTATAGCAACACTTGCCCATACAGACAGGAAGCCACCAAACGTAAAGCCCTTGATAGTCCCTGCGGCATCCGGGAGCCACACCCACATATACTGAGGTGTACTTATCGACCTAGTAAGGCGAATATCCAAACTCGCAATAGCTGGGGCGGTGATTAATGTACCTATCCTAAGCAGGGTGGACTCATCAAGTATGGGATTGGTGGAGAACCCAGCATAGAGCCTGTAGTCAGTGGTTGGGGTAGGTATGGTAGCAAACCACGATGCTAAGTTCACCAAGGCTGTATCAACTATCTGGCCCTCTGATGTTACCAGTTTGAACAGTAGGGTTTTTGTAGCATCATTTCTATCCACAGTGAGCCCACTTACGGCAGTCTTACGTAGCACTCCCTGTTCATCCGTTATCTTACCATTAGAAACCAATAAGGTCTTGATGTTGTTTGTATTAATGCTTACCTGACCGGCCTGTGCTGAAAGCTGAACACCATGACCTTCAATGGCCGTCTCATGGTCCTTGATGGCTTTCGAGTTGGCCTGTTGGGTAGCCTCAAGAGCAGCAATGGCTGTGTCATGGTCTTTAAGGGCTTTCGCGTGGGTCTGTTGGGTAACTCCAAGGGAAGTAATATCAGACTTGACAGAACTAATATCAGGAAGCGAATGAAATCCTATGGCTCCCTGAGCATCCTTACCATAGAAGGTTAGAGAAGGTGCTGCTTGGGAACCAGAAAGGGCATCAGCTACATCAGCAGCATTGACCTTCCCATCACCATTGGTATCATAGTCAACTTTTAGCATGTCACCAGTGGAGACCCCACCGGAACCTGCATGTTGCAACACGTACTCTTGGGTAGCTAGCTGCTTCATGCTAAATGGACGGTAAATAACACTATAACCAGCATAACCAGTAACAGGGTCCCCCATTACTTTCAGTGGCTGTCCATCTAAGCGATACATCTTAAAGACATAGTTCCCTGCGTGATAAGCAAGCGGGGTGGAAATATCTCATCCTGTATGCCCTGACTTACATTACGTACGTCTCTCCATAAGGCAAGAGAACTACCTGCGGCATACCACTCAAGGACAACACCTTCCTGTGCTTCGGGCCATGTGAAGTTAAAGGAAAGAGCCACGGTATCTAAGGGGATATACACATTCATTACTGGGTTGATGACTATGGTAGACCTTTCAGCAAAGCGAACAACAGTCAGCTTAGGGCCATAAAATCTATCATAGGGAACCACCGGGATTTGATTCATCAACAATATGCCAAGGTGGTGCATATGTTACATGTGAAGTTTGGTTTGTCCATGTTACTTGCTCACCTGAGGATTCCATGGCGTGAATCCCTACAGCTACAGAACCTGCTGCTGCCTGTAATTCACCATGACTAGCGACCAAGCCTGAATCCACCAGCTTATCATTAACCGCATCATAAGCTAAGAGAGCTTTATCTTTAATATTGTTATCGACACGAACCAGAGTGTAATCAAGCGGGTCGGCCATAATTCCTCCTTAAAACGGACACTGTCCGATTTGAAAATAGGGCCTTAGAGAGTATTCCCCAAGGCCCATAAGGATTATGCCTTAACAGGCTTGTAGGTTACAGCAGCTGCAACCAGACATTCACTACGGACGATACCACGACCATACACATGCAGACCACGAACGATATCACCAAAGGATTCGTGCGAACGCAGAACCTCGGTCTTAACGATTGCAGAGGCGGTAGCCACGGCACTCAGATGACCAGCAAGGATGATACGACCAGCATCTTGCAGCTTGGCATTGGTTTGTGGGCGGGCGGTAGTGACCAGCTTCGGAGCGTTGTTGGTCTTATACATCTTCAGACCACGAATCGGGTTTACAGCAACCAGACCGTTCTTCATGGAAACAGCGTCAGAGTTGTATCACGGTTCAACAGCTTACTGTCAATACGCATGGCAACTTCAAGGAACTCAGGGTCAACTACGACCCAACGGATTCCTCAGGTACCTCAGCGATATCCAGCTTCAGGTTGAACTTGTTCATTCAGGTCCATCGGGTCCATTGCAGTACCTGCGAGAGCTTCGGCATCAGTCGGGTTAGCTTTAATTTGCAGGACGTTGGCACCAGCGGCAGCCAAGGTGGTGAAAGCAGCCGCACCATTAGCAGCAGCTGCAATAGCTGTCATACCAACAGTGGAAGCCACGATGTTTGCTGGCTGTACGTTCTGAGCCATGTACTCGAAGATTTCCTTGTCGAAGTCATTCTTCAGCTCATATGCAGCAGCATCAGAAGCCAGAGACTGCCAGTTGACATGAGACAGCTTCTTCTCGATGTCATCAACTTGGAATTGGAAAGCCTTAGCTTGGTCCAGTACCAGAGTCATGCTATCAGAGTCGATAGCCTGAGAAGTCAGCTTCTTACCACGGGAGTAGTCAACAACGTTGATACGCGGTTCCTTCAGGATAACCACGGAATCACCATAATTAGAGACCTCACCGAAGTAGTCGTTATTGGTGATAGCCTCAACTACAGAAGCAGTACGGAAAATCTTCAGTACCTTCTTGGAGTAGATGGTGGCAATCCAGTTGGAGTTTGCACCTTGGACACCGTTGCCACCACGCTGCCGGTGCGTCAAGGGCAGGGTCAGCTGCAAAGTTAGTACCAGCAAAGTTTACGTTAGAACCTTTACCACCTGCAAATTGTGCGTTAGTGTTTACAGAGCCATAATAGATTATCTCCTAAAGATTAGAAACGAATGCGCCCTTCTGCGAAGGCTGTGTCAATTTCAGCCTCGAACTTGTCGTATTCAGCGGGCGAGAGCTTGTTGATTTCGGCTTGAGTCCATACCTTCTGTTGTTGGGCACCCGGTTGTTCCCGGCGGCGTCCCATCATTTACGGCTTGGGCGGCCAATTCTTGTTCTTCTCGTGCACGTTCAGGCTTCACAGTAGATGCCCCTACAAGACCAGTCTCGGCCTTGAAGAGGGTAAGCACACGGGCAGCCATAGCGGCATCTGGCACTTCATCATAGATTGCCTTTTGGAAGACTTCAGGTTGTTCCTTAATCCACTCTTCAAACTGCGGGTCAGGAATGGATTTCCTCGAAGTCAGGGTGAGCTTTAAATACAGATTCTTGAGCCTTCCGAACAGATGTCTGTACTTCAGTATTATGCTTGAAGTCTTCGAGCTGTTTCAGTTGTTCGCGCATTTGACTAACTTCGTCTACCTGTTCTGGTTGAACACCAGCGGCGGTCATGCGTTCTTGAAGGGTCTTAATCTGTTTTCTCAGTTTCAACCTTTTGCTTATCCGAATGGGATTGGAGGTCTTTATAAACGCTTCTCCCAGTCCACAGGGGTTTCATCAGGTTGTTGAGTTGCTTGTTGCTGAGTAGTCTGAGCGGGTTGCTGGACAGTAGTTTGAGCAGCCGAGGGTGTCCCTTGGGGAGCCCCGTACTGGGCGGCATAAGCTGCCTCTTGCATGTACCAGTGCGCCTCTTCCGCAGCTACACGTTCACCTTTACCCATGATTTCAGTTGCCATAATATTTGTTTCCTTTAGGGCGGCTATAGCCGGTGTCTAACGGTAAATTACCTCTTGAGGTCACCCAAATCGGACACTGTCCGTTATGAATTCTCAAAGGCGCTGGCGAGTTAACACAGCATGAATGCTGGTAATCGCTGATGCTTTGCCCTGTGCCTCGATAAATCATTACAGGGTCAGAGGCGCTGAGAGCCTGTTGGGATGCCTTGGCTTCCTCACGCTCTAAAAACTCAAGCAGGTGCTCATATACAGGGGAGCCACGAAGGCCCCCGAGTGCTTTGCAGAGTTCATCTTCTGGTAGGTTATGAAAACGAGTCATTACATACCTCCCACAGGAGCATTGGTACCTTCAACATTGCCATTGGCACCCATAGGATTTCCCGCGCCTGCCTCGTTACCCGTGAATCCCGGTTGGCCCGGCATGGGGGCTTGTCCACCTGCCATTGGAGCCATACCACCACCTTGTTGACCTGCGGCTCCCATTGCACCCATTATCTGAGCATACAGCATAGCTTCATCGGGTGTATTAAGGATTTCATCAGGTGCAAGGTCCAATATCTGAGCAATGCGTTGATGATAGTAGGCAGCTTGATGAGTGGGGCAATGGCCGGATTCATAGAGAGTTGTAGGAAGGTCTGAAGTCGTTGGTTCTCAACGTCTTTCATTTCCAAACCTGAAGCTCCTGTGGCTTGAATCTCAAGGTCACCAATTATATCAGGATGTTGTTGATAATTGAATTGCATGTTCCACGCAAACAATGACTGAGCCATAGGAATCACAAGGAAGTTGTCGATATTACGAACAACAGACTTGATATTCAATGAGGCGTTGTTCAATAGCATAGACATACCAGAGCTGGTACGACCATTACCCTGTAACACCTGCCTGACCATGTGCAATGGATGGAATCCCGGTGGACTCATCAGCTTGCGCACGTACCTCTCGGACCATCATCAGGTTCTCATGGGCTGTTGAAGGGAACTTAATACCATAAACTGCCTGCCCCGGTTGTCCTTGTAGGCGCCGGAAGATTTGCCCCGGAGCTATCTCCATGGGTTGCCCCGGTACCAATGCGGTTTCATCAACGTCAAATACCATGTTACCTGCAAGGGCCAAGTTATCGACCGCCATAACGCAAGAAGCCATTAATCAGCTTCTGTTGGTCTGCCATAATGGCCGGTACACCAATCCCATAGATGGAATAGGGGTCAGACTCATAAGGGAAGACATAGTAAGGGATACGATTAGGCTCGAATGGGTTCAGGGTGATACGCAGAACGTGCCCACCGCAGAACCACAGGTTCACTTGCAGATACTCAGCAGCGGGGTCTTGTACCTGAATGCCATATTCACGCAGTTGGTCAACAGAGGCATATCCCCAGAACTCAAAGACCTCATAAAGAGAGGTACCTCGGGATTGTGATGGGTTCATTGTAGGCTCATCACGGGTCACATCGGTACTTTGGGAGTCCGTGTAGTTCGGACCGTCTTTCAGAACCGCATCAATTGCTGAGGCTTTGAACAAAGGGCGCTTTTTGAGCTGACGAAGCTCTGTAGCATTCATTTTATGCCGTTCAATTACCCATTCAGCATCATCCATGCACTCCGCAGCTGGGTCGATATATAGGTCCCATATGCTTACGAAGTTAACAACTGGCTTAGTGACGATTTTCGGGGTGTATACCCTACGCCCTTCCACTGTAGACCAGCGAGGAAGCTCAACTGTAGTGTTAAAAGGTCCTTTCATGGCCCCGGTACCAAGAATGCACTGTTCATTAGACAGATTTTTGTGAGTAGAGGCATCTGCATGGCAGGCATCCAGCTGGTCTTTGATGGCTTTTTCCATCTTGAATGCAGCTTCCTTGGCAGGAGAGAAGGTTGGCTCACCATTTAAGCCCGGCCCTTCCTTCGCTTCATACCTCTGTGCTACCTCTTCGGGCAGTGCATAGAAGGCTGGCCCCATAGGATTCAGGACATCCTGAAGGGAAACCTGACGGTCATCCCCCTCATATCCAAATATAGAACGCATTTGCAGGGCTTGACCCTCTGCGGGGTCTTGGGATTGGGCATCCTCTTGTTCTACCTCTGCAATATGCGCAACGTCAAATGTACCATCAGGAACCTCAGAGGCCCGTACTGTGATGGGATATTTACCGTTAGTAAACATTGCTTCAACAATCTGCGCTATAGCTGCCTTAGTCTTCACTCGGGTAGTACCAAGGGAAGCCTTGGAGTGCTCAGATTCACGGAAGGCCTCGTTGTCTTGACCACGGAACTGGCGCAGCGCCTCGTTCCACTCTGCTTCTTTGCCTTGTCGGGCAGACCGAGCTGCAAAGAGCTTCTGGTTGATGTCGAGCAGCAGGACAGACAGTTGAGCCTTTGGCATACCATTCTTATCAGTAGCTGAAGACGCATCATCAGCATACAGAGTTGAATCCAATTCTGCCATGCTTTACCTCCATTATTTGAAATAATCGTTGACGGTATTCCAACGAGACGCTTGTTTGCATAGTTGAGCCTCTGCCAATCTATTAAGACGGCTAGGGCGGGTCATCAAGGCATAACGAAGACAGTCATATAGGTCCCAGTGGTGCTTATGGGATTCCCCTACACGGTGTTGGTCGATATCATCAGGGTTATTAGGGTCAATCTGGGCTGCTTGTAGCTGCCCGATGATTCCTTTACAGGTATTGAAGAATACAATACCGGGTTGGTTGGTCTTTGGGTCGATACGCATGTGTTCATGAATTTGCACGTTACCAGCAATACGGTTTTTATCCGCCTGCCTAACGATTACACCTGTGTTACGAATCTGCTCACCTATGGTAGGGCCTGTATATCCTGTGCGGGCAAATACTTGCCAATCTATAACATGGTCGATTGGATGACTTCATCTTCTTCCATGCGTATGATATCGCGACCATATTCAGCACCTGTTTTACCAGATTCAGCATATTCTTGGAATACCACTTTCTGACCACTGTCAGGATTAATAGCATACCATACACCACAGGCAGGGTCCTTATAACCATAATCCATACCACAAATACGGTTCCACCACTTCGGTATATCGAAGGGTTCAATCACATGGAGTTCCTCTCGGAAGTCAGGGAAGGCTGCTGTATCAGTAGCATTCCAGTCGCCATACAGAAGCTGGGCGGGCGCTCTAACTCTGGCAATGATTCAAGCATCTGACGATACTGGTCATCAAGGTGAGGGTTATCCAGTAAGGAAGCAGGGATGAACTTATGGCTCACACCAGCTCTATCGTAGAACGTGGTGTTAGCAGGGGCTGCATCAATGAACATTTCCCTTTACCCAGCGGGCACCGGGGTTACTGGTGGCTCGCATCTGTAGAGGAATCTTATCACCTGTGAAGGGGTCAATAGGGGCATTGCGTAGACGAGACTTCAGATAGTTCCACCCTTCAGCGGAAGGCCACTGACCTAGTTCATCGAATGCAATGTAGTGATATTGTTGCCCTTGATAGCGTAGCTTATCTGAAGTAATATGCTCCAAATAGCCGAACTCAATTATAGCACCCGAGGGCATTCTCCACCAGTTCTTTTGGGTAATGAACTTGGCTCCGGGGAACAACCGGGGATAGAACTCCTTGGAGGTCTCGATAAGCTCTGTCAGTTCAGGCATGGTTCGCCGGATGATGACTGCACGATAACGTGGAACGTGAGCAAAGCGGATTACATCAAAGAGCAATGCGAATGATTTACCACCACCTGCCGCACCTCCATAGAGGACTATGGTTTCGGAAGCGGAGTGGAATTCAGCCTGTTTGGCTGTTGGTGTATAGATGATTTTCTCGCCCGGAGAATTC
Organism: Congeria kusceri; assembly: GCA_027627225.1. Classification (NCBI taxonomy): domain Eukaryota; kingdom Metazoa; phylum Mollusca; class Bivalvia; order Myida; family Dreissenidae; genus Congeria; species Congeria kusceri. The sequence goes on along the minus strand of JAPFQT010000601.1, from coordinate 4,710 downwards.
GTTATCATCGTCTAAAGTTGCATAGACATTTACGGGCTCTGGTGTTGGTTCTTGGAGGGATTTCTGAGGGGATTTCTGAGGTGTTTTCTTGGGCTTGCCCCGTTGTTTATCGAATTCTTCTTGGGTGATGGTACCTCGGGCTTTCTTCTTGGCAAGATTCTCACGCTCCTGCTTGAACCCTTTCTTCAAGGTCAGCCAGTGAGGTAATCTCTATCACCTTCCTGTCAGTGACAAGTTCGATGATACCAAGTGCTTCCATCACACGGTCCATTGCTGTCCGTAGGCCATTTCGAGTAATCGTGATACCTGTACGCAGTAAGCGGTCGGTAGCCTCTTGTAAAGAGAAAACGCTTCTCAAACTTCACCTTGGATACTGCCACGATGAGTGCGAGCTGCTGGGCTCGGATAGGAACGGCCTCGCTCCCTACCTTGATATACCCAGCACCACAAGTGGACCGACAGGGGTTTACTATCTTCCACAAAGTGAGTGAATCTTTCTTGAATGTCTGGTATCTTTTCTACCCATAATCTGATGACTTCTCCTGAGACCACGCCGAGAGGGTTTCCTCTGCTAAAGCAATCTCGAAGTCCATACGACCTCCTTAAAACGGACACTGTCCGATTTGATTAGGGTTGTCGTTTGAATAGACCAAAGAAGCCTTTGACCCAGCTCTTGAATTCCCGATACATTTCACCGGGACTCGGTAAGAGCCAGCCTAGGATACATAGGAGCCAGACATTGAGAGGGGTGTCCTCTCTTACGACAACTTGTTGCACACCCTCATAAACATGTTTTGCTTTGGTAGTAGATACATTAACAGGGCCTTGAGTGTCTTCAATCTCAATACGGTCGTTGTTGGCCGACTGTAGGGCTTGGGTCTTCTCTCCCCCAATCTGTGCGTCCACTGCCAAAGCAGGCTTGTCACCAAGCAGGGCTGATGCAGCAGTTGATACTGGGTCTAAAGAGCAGCCACCAAGCAGAAGTATAAAGCTAAGGAAAAGAGCTTTGACATATTGCATAGTGTCCTCTACTGAGTTGTTGATAAAATCCCCACAAGGAACCTCACGGGTTCCAAGCAGGGTATAAACTGTTACCAAAGGTCCTCTGAGAATAACTCAGGGCCCCATTGGGTCTTCTCGATTTGACCACTTGAAACAGCGAGTTCAGCTGCTTGGTACCTGTCGAGATACGCACCACCTTCAATATAGAAGCCTTGGGCATCCCTCCCATCCGGTGTGTGGCCTCCTCCGATACCCATATCACCTGTCACATCATGGATATGGAAGATGACATTATGATGTCGGTTAGGTGCTGGGAGATTGTACTGGACACCCTTGTGCCATACGGAAACTCAAGGATTGTTGTGCTCATGTTAATCTCCTGTTATCAAATGTTGCTAGGTTATTTTACCCATAGGAGCGCCTAGCGTCACTAAGGAACCGAGACAGGGCCTCATCCACTAGGGAGGGATGCCTTTATCGGGAATTGGTGGTCCTTGTAGGAATCGAACCTACACACCCAGAGAGTACGATTTTACAGACCGCTGAAGCTAACCACATTGCTCATAAGGACCTTGGTGTGAGCCTTCCACTCACCCGACATGTTTGGTTTGATGCCTCCTCTCAGAGACTACGCGGGACATGCAACGCTGTATTGGTACGCCGTGAGGGACTCGAACCCTCGACCGATTGATTAAGAGTCAACTGCTCTACCAACTGAGCTAACGGCGTATGGTTGCTGGATGAAGGAGTCGAACCTTCTTCGGCTGAGTACAAAACAGCGTCCCGACCACTCGGGGTATCCAGCAAAATGGTGCTCCCACAAGGACTCGAACCCTGACTAAGGACTTAGAACGACCCGGTGCTAATCCATTACACCATAGGAGCAAATACAGAGTACATAGGGAAGAGACCCCACGAGCCTAACTAGAAACTAGAGCCGCTTACTTATGTACTCTCTGTGGCCCCATCCGGGAACCTACAGGAAACTAAATGTGATTATTCGGTATCACCAAACGGATACCCTATAAGGCTACCGCATCTATCAGTCAATAATACGGTTTTAAACCCTCACCGCTTTGTTGATTACTATGGGACCGACTCAACGATTATCTCACAAGTCTCACAGAATGAATATCCCGAATGGTATACATCCGGTATTTTCCCTTGGATACATCAGTGGCACCCAGTAACCACTGGGGCTCAGGATGGTAAACGGAGTAATCCCATACCAGCTTAATGGGCTCGATGGTGCGTTCACCTCTAACACCTTTATAGTTGGTGTAGTCAATAATGATTTGCATGGAACCTCCTAGAAAAATTGGGCCCACCCGAGGAGTCGAACCTCATGTCACATGTGGCTATCCTAGGAATCCACAGGACCGCTACACGAGCGGCGGGCAGAAATTGGCGGTTCAGACAGGGCTCGAACCTGTGACCCTCTGCTTAACGGGCAGGGCGCTCTAACCAACTGAGCTACAGAACCTAAAACCGGGTGGTATCCTCAACGCTAATCCATGTCGAAGTTCCAGTCACTGGGACGCAGCCCGACCTTCAGGGTGTACCACTTCACCCTAACAGAAACTTTCATATACAGCATGTGCTTGTTGCTCTGTGTCGAATACACCTAACCAGCACATCTTGCCATCAAGGCAGATTCCAGCCCGCCATTTTTTTCCTCTCGGATAGGCACCTAGCATGTGCCTAGAGTTGTTTCTATTACATGAGTTTTCTCTGCAAGTAACAACTCTTAGATTACTTGGAATATTCGTTCCACCTTTAGCTATAGGTATAATATGGTCAACTTCATAGTGTTGTGTATCATCCAAATGTTCCCATCCTGGTACTCTAACACTTTTGCGCTATTATACGATGCACCCCATAAAGTTTCCTTTTAACAGTAACCTGCCAATATCCTGACGGCCTCTTAGAACCAGCTATTGAGCCTTTAAGGCGCATAGAATGACCCTGCCCAACAGTAGTAGCCCATGTCAATCCACTTGGACTTCTTGGGTCTACAATGAACAAGTCCAGTATGCTTTCATCAATCATTATGGTCTCCGTCTACAGGCTTCTTAGCAGGTAAGCACATAACAGCAGGTAGTTCATGAACCGATACTTCCATGCCACTCTTCTTAACCAGACCACCACGGTCCAGTACAGAGTCGGCAGCCTTGATACGAACGTCCTGTTTGAAGGCCTCTGCTTTATCGCCCATGGAATCGTCAAGTACCTTGATGGCCTTGACTTGCATCATCACCATACGGTCTTGCAGTGATTGTTGAATACGTTCACGGTACTTAGCAAAGAGCTTGTAACCGTACTCCGGGGCAAACCGGCTTTAACGGAAGCGTCACGAACATCACCTTCACCTTCAAGGAAGTATTGGATGAACAGTTCGTGCTCAACCGGGGACATCGCTTAATTTAGCCATGTAGACCTCCTATCGGTAAGAGCCGGAAAGACAAATTCTGTCTCTCTTCTATAAGTAACGGGTTATGAATTATTTTAACATAAATTTAACATATCATCCATAAGCATTGAGTTTTACTCATAGTGGTGGTTCTTCTATAAGTAACTGTTTATCAAATCGGACAGTGTCCTTTTTGAGGAAAGATTGAGGATTCACCTCTTCTTCTATAAGTAACGGGTTATGAATCCCTATGGTTCCTCACGCGCATATGTATAAACTAAGGATGAGCGGTTAGGGTAACCCCATAGGTACCTAGCAGCTTCACCATGGAGCGGTGGGTAAAACCACCCATAGGTACCTAGCAGCTTCACCATGGAGCGGTTAGGACAGCCCTGTGGGTACCTAGCAGCTTCACCTGTATCACCAAGGTGCCTAGGGAGCGGTTCCTCTAAGTACCTAACTGCTTACCCTAGGTATACCTTAGGTAAATAATCTATAGATAATAATTATAGATAATCTTAATAAAGTACCTATAGGTATACCTATAAGTATAAGGGGGCTTCCACTATGTCTCTTGATGAAAAATGAGGTCTCCATACTAAGTAACGGGTTATGATTTTCTTGTAACATAAACCTAGGTGCACAGTAGGTAAAAGGAGCTGTTTTATGGTGATAGCTTCACGTACCGGGAGGTACTAAGGGTGGTTGTGGGATTCAAAGAGGTATCCCATGGGAGGTACACACAATTGTTGTACTAGAGGTGTTCTATCGGTGTCCTATCGGTGTCCTATCGGTGTCCATTAGGGGCCTATCGGTGTCCTATCGGTGTCCTATCGGTGTCCATTAGGGGCCTATCGGGATAGATTGACATCAATATTTATGTAATTTTATAGCATGGATACTGCATCAGGAGCGAAGGGGGCGGGGTGTCCCTTAGGGTGTCCTATTTAGTTACCCATAGGCCAATCCCTATCGAAATCAGCTAGTTACCCTATAGGAATCTATCACGTATCAAATCGGACACTGTCTGATATGAGGGATTCATAGGGGGATTATGCACGGGATGCATAGTGGTTTCATAAGGGGTTATGCGTGTGGTGCATAGGGGATTCATAGGGGATTCATGGGGGATTCATGGGGGATTCATGAGGGATTCATGGGGGATTCATAGGGTGAATATAGGTAGTTCAAGGGGTATATGGTGATACTATTGGGGGATATAGGGGGTATTAGGGGTTAGTTTCACCCTTACAAGCGGGTCAATTGGTAGCGCCTTTGGTGATTAGGCGTATTTTTCC
>JAPFQT010000600.1:0-68000 GCA_027627225.1 Congeria kusceri | reverse complement strand
TTCATGATAAGCGTTGCAATCGACAAATTTATGAATAAACCAGTGGATATGTGCCGCCACTTAAAAAATATTGTAACTATGCATATATTAGATCTGCAAAACTAAACAAGTCTTTTTTTAATGACATGAGGTAACTGAGCATTTAGATTTATAAAAACAATTAAAACTGCATATTAACTGAAGAAAAAATAGTATTGCCCAGTAATGACCAGTATTGCCCACTTTCAAAGTATTGACCGGGGCGGGAAAAACTGGTAAAACCTGCCGGGAAAACCCAGGGGTGAGTGATACGTTCCAGCCCCGGTTCATACTCATCCATCTAAAGAAATCTTGGACTGCAAGCTTGCAGATCTTCAACTACATGTATCTACAAATTCATCTTCCTTGCTATTCATTTGTAAGGATGTCCAATGCAGTGCCCAACAAATTTTAAGCAAAATTCGGTCCATCCAACCTTCCATCCGCCCAGAGGCCGTACACGCGTAATTTACGCACAAATACTTCGCATACAGGGGTGACTGGAAGACAGAAACAAAGACAGATGTTTTGACAAACCTGCCTATCTGAATGTGCAGTTGATATATTCAGGAGTTAGCAATAAAGTCTTAAAATGTTAAGAATTATTTCTTGTTACATTTTTGTGCTCAAATGACTGCATTAAACTGATTATTTTTACATTGTATACTACTCTGGCCTTCTGCTCATATCGTAAACATTGTATACTACTCTGGCCTTCTGCTCATATCGTAATGTATTGTTGGATGTAAATATAGCCCACTAATCCTACATAGAGTGTACATTTACCCCCACACATTTATTCCCACATTATCAAAAATAAGCGTACATTTACGCTAATTTACATTTACATTTAGTTTCCACGCAAGATCTCTGGAACTAATAACTCTGATTCAATGAAACTTTATGCAGCATCCATAACAAGAGGACATGCACATAATGTCAGATTCTTCTGGTCTTTTTTGATTGTTTTTTGTGGAGTTACTGCCCTTTGATTATTAATAGAACATTTAAACATATACTTTTGTTTCCGTTCGATATCCGGAATTAATAACACAAATTCAATTAAACTTGATATGCAGCATCCTTACCAAGAGGACTTGTGCATATTGTCAGGTCTTTCCAGTCTGATGATTTTTCAGAGAGTTATTGCCCCTTGATATAAGGTAAATAGGATTCGTTAATAGGAAATTTTTTACGCAGTACTTCTCAGTAACTAATGACTCATTTTCAATAAACTTGAGCATCTCCATCACGAGGACATGCGCAAACTGTCAGATTTTCCAGTCTGATTTGATTATAAACATAATATTTTAATCAGAAATTCTTGTTTTCCGACCAATTCTCAGAAACTAATGACTTGAATTCAAATAAACTGCATATGCAGCATCCCTGCCAAGAGCACTTGCACATATTGTCAGATCATTCTGGCCTGTTGATTTTTCATCCATAGTCTATAATTCGTCAATTATGGGCAGGCGATACAAACTTCTCTTTTCATTCAATCATAACCAAACTTGCACAGTTTATGTATGACCATACAATCTCAGATAGGTTCGATAATGGGCCAGATCGAACCATTTGTAGCCGTTTCTGCTAGTGTTGTACTAAGTCCAATAGTTTTCTTACGATCTTTGCCAAACTTCATTAAAATCTTTATTCTAATAATATATCGGCCAAGTTTGATCATCAGCCAAATCAATCCTGAAATTGTTATGACCCTTTTAATTATCTAAAATTGGCCTTTTAAGCCGTTTCCGTACTAAGTCCGACAGTTTTTATCCGATCTTCACCAAACTTGGTGAAAATCTTTGTGGACACGATATCTCATTCAGGTTCGATAATGAACCAAATTGTCTCAGCAACTGTGAAGTTATAGCTTGTGAATGATCTAAAATAAGTTTTTGTACCTGTTGCCCTCTAAGTCCAGCAGTTTTCATCCGATCTTCACAAAACTTGTTGAAAATGTTTAAGGTTATAATATAATATTTAAGTTCAACGAACCACCAAATTGCCCCAGGAACTGCAGAGTTATGGCCCTTGATTTATCTTAAATTTGCCTTTATAGCAGCTTCAGCTCCCTGTGTCCAACAGTTTTCATCAAATCTTCACCATAATTGATATTTTAAAGATTGCTTTTAACCTAGTGGGGGCATAACAGTTTTACAAATAGCCCATGTTTCATTACATATCTCAAAAGTTTAAGCGAGGAGTTTATGTAAATCTTTTTTGTATATGGAAGTGTGCCGGACCAGGCTTACTCAGTTGGTAGAGCTCTGGACTGTTAAATCGTGGGATCGTAAGTTTGAACCCCAGCCCGTAGACTTGTTTTGGGATTGGTCATGAAATTATTTATACGGCCATTCTCCCCCTACCTCAGATGCAAGTAGGGCAGTTGTCAGTTACTGGCGTAAGTATGTGCACTTAGTACTGGTAAACCAAATAGATCAGCTAAGCTTGCCCAGGAAAAGTGTGAATAGGTTAACTGACCATTGTGATTTGACTGAACGCTGTTAAAAACGGCGAACAGTCCAAACCAACAAACCAAATAAACAAACTTACAAGTATATGATAGTGTGTGATGTATTCTTAGCGTGTACCAAAGGGTAAGTTGCGCTTATATGCTGTTCACTGGCAAATTGGTCCCAATGTATTACCAGTTGATAATAAGACCTTCCTTTTCCAGAGAGATGCACGAAACTCATGCTTTATCTGTCCATGTCGGCTTGTTCTGCTTGTCAATACATAAAAAAATACATTTTTTTCTTAAATTTCAGAACGTGTCCTGGTCTTAAGCAGCTGAGTAACTGTGATTTCCTGCCAAATAAACTGTCTCAAGTGGAACATCGGCTGTGAAATAATTTTACCCAGCTCAGAATCATTTCTGCCGGACAAGGCCTGTAGCTGCTGCTTGACCGGATTGGTACGGCTTGTGTTTATTTTCCATATAGCGAGTAGATCTACATTCAGTACATCTTGTATATTTATACATTTGTAGAGAACACATGTATCTGTTCGGCCTGTTTGATGTATCGTTTGGTATTGTTTGTAACTGGAATGTGCACAGGTCCTATGTCAACTTCTTGAATGTGTAGTGCGGCCTATTCAATACACTTTATTTGTACACGAGTGCTATCAGGAATGTTTCAATGTTAAAGCTAGATGCATTTATTACTGCAGTGTGGTTAAAGCATCATTTTAAGGCTGTGTCTGCAGCCATTTGCAATTTCATGCACATACTATTCACTTTATGCAGCTAGTGACAAAGTGAGAGAGAATATCTGGTTTAAAAGGATTTAATTTGTGAATAACAAGTGATGAAAATTATTGTTTAAGTGTATATTCATTTAAAGCATATAACATCAGATATTATTGAATTAAAATCATGAAGAAAAATCTTAAAATTCAATGGTAAAAAGGAATGAAGCCCTCAGAAGCAACTGGTGAAAGTTCTTTGACAATTTGAGCTATTCTATTGTGGTTTAGTTGCACATACACTGATTTGATAAGAACTCTGGTGTTAAACTGATTTCAATTGATTTTTTATTTTATTTTCAGCAAAGAACATGCTGATGCACCCGAAAAATCCAGATCCGACAGTTCCAACAGCATGTCCATGACCTACCAGGTGGGTGTTGTTGCTATTGTTGCTGTTTTCACTGCTGACTTCTTAATTGCTAATGAGGAGCTATCTAATACAAAGAATAAGATATCTGCTAATCTTAACACTTAACCCCGAAATGTTATTATTTAACAAGTAACAGGGTTTTGACCCTTAACCACCCATAAACAGACTTAAATTAGATTTTACTCGAGCGTTTTTTTGTGTTCACCGAAAAACAGCCAGTTTTAGCGATAGATATGAATAAAAGCATCAGCAATTGGTCATTTAAGGACAACATACAAAATACCCCCAAAACGATAGTGTGTCTAATAGTTTATCTTGTGCTAAATCAACTTCAAAAGAATATAAATTATCATACTGCCACTCTTTTGTACCATTTTTGACTTATACTATTCCTTTCACCACAACTATTCTCAGAATTATAGCTCTGTAAAATTAACCTGAACTTTTTGAATAAATATATTAGAAAACCATTACGATATTTTACTAATGGAATCATAAACAAAGTTATACGAACTAATGCTGATAAGAATTCATGAGTGTCAGGCCAGGTCGTCTTAGGTATACATGTTATTCATGCTACAACTACTAAAATGACGACTATTACTGCTTATAATCCTTATTGTTTAGCCACACATGCTGTTACAGCTAATGATTCCAGGCTCTTTCGATGATGACTTTGATGGAGAAATTTACAGTGATTTAACTAAACTGTACTTGTAACGATATGACTTGTAATGATATATGCATATAAAGACACTGATTCCAAGGTCTGGAACCGATCCCTATATATTTCATTTGATATTGGTCAGTGTCCCTATAACTGCCTTGTTCAAACTGGACAAAGTTCAATATCAATAGAAAGACCATTTCTTGCTTATGGCAGTATTTAGTGACATCACAAGCATTCAAAATTATCATTGAAACCTTATATACAATGTACTCATACACATGCTGCGAGTAGCTCATCCGTGGTCTGGTGGTAAAACAGTGGCTTCACAACCCAGGATTCTCAGGTTCGAGACCACGCTACACCCTAACCTACTAACAAAGTCTTTGACATGAGACATTAAACTGAGGTGCAGTGTACTAGGTGCTTCTCACCGGGCACTAAAAGACCCAGGGTCGCCTCTCATCCCCCATTATACAGCTAACGTGTCTGCTGTAATATGATTGGTGTTGCGTCTCTCACCTGTATTCTGATATGTCCATGCGGTTGGTTGCCTTATTTTGTATGTGAAGATATTCTGATATAGGGATATAAATTCTATGGTCTGCTCAATATTTGTTCCAAGCAAAGTTTGCTGTATAAGACATTATTATAACTTTAAATATAATTTATAATAATAATGCACTATAACCTGCAGTGTTGAAAGTACATTTTTATTATGTTGTTTTTGTTGTTGCAGACAGCAGCCCGTCCACACTACGGGACAGCAACGAACCCGATTCTGACACCGAAGCATTCCTAAATGATGCCGAAACCATGCACAGACTTTTTGCAGCAAAACATGTAGCAGTCAACAATGTTCCGTCATAACTGGTGGTAAACTTTCAGTGGACAATTATTTTGATGTTTTGCGCAATATTGAGGTATTTTCTTTCTAACAGAACTTTTAGGAAATAAGTTAGAATCTTCAAAAAGAACATTTAAAACATTTTTTTTTTTTTGTTAGACGCATAATTTTTTTTATTATTTATTAAATTTATGTTGTACATGCAGATTTATATAATGTAATGCATTTTTATCGACATTGTATAGCATACATTTATATATGTAGAACATTTTTATTCTTTGAAATAAGCAATGAAAGTATTGCAGGTTTATACCGGTATTTGAAATCCCGTCCCACAGCTCCGTAGTCCACTGCCCTATCCACTGCACCACTCTGGCTTGTGGTTTCATTGGTAGTGAAAAGGGATTTTATGGATAGAATGAGTGCTAAATATAAGAATCACATGACTTGGACTTGGTCACATGACCATTGTCCAGGTCATGTGATTTTTTTTACTGTTGTTTTATTGAAAGGATAAATAAATGTTTCGAACAGCTACCAGCAGAAGCATCAATAGCTCAGTTGGTAGAGCAGTGGTCTTGAGAGGCTTGGTGTGTGGGTTCAAATACTGCTCTGACCAAGGGGAGTTTTAAAAACCTCCAAGGGACAGTAATTATATAATTTAGTACAAAAAAAAAAAGAAATAAAAACATTTTATCATTGTCCCTACCCCGACGCTGTAATTTTTGTGCAAATAAAAAGAAACACCAGGAGTCTTCTTACAATTTTTTATTGATCTTTAGCATTTTTTTATTATGCAACATATTACAAATATTTTATACAATGTTTAGGCCAACGAAAAAATATTAGTGATTCAGTTTTCACGACTTAAAGTATTTCTAAAGGGAAAAAACAATGATTTACCGGTAGTAGAAAAATGCTGGGTTAGTTTTAATATAAAAAGTGTTTAGTGTTTAAACAGTGACACTTGAACCACAGATATTTATTCTTTGGCCTAAAGATAAATTTTTATTTTCAGAACCCATTTGTAAAAGAGGGCTTCGCTGAGTAAAGTAAGAACCTCATCGTCACCTGAATTGCAGCAGTTATTGATCAGTAACGCCAGTCGAAGTGTGGGACAGGCCTGTAATGGGAGCAGGGAAATGTTTGGTGTTCAGACAGACTTGATTTGGTGTTTTAAAAATTAGCTATTTTGTAATGGGGATGTTACTTGTTGCAAGCCTGTGTTATTTATGTGTTATGTGGACTAATAAACACATCTATTCCATACTGAATGTATTCTTTTTTTTTGTTTTAAGGAGAAATTAAAACCCAGCAGAAATATCTCCAAAGGAAAAGTATGTATCACACAAGATTTTCAAGGACCTGTTCACAGATTCCCAAAATACAAGAATAGTGCATATAAATTAGCAAAATAGCATTACGGACATAGCAATATACTATAAATACTGTTTTGTTAATGAGTAATCATCAGTTGAAATTAAGAAAATTCTAAAGCATTTGTAATGCTAAACGATTAAATATTTTGGAATGTTTCTGTTGGTTCCAAATTCCTGACAACACGTGAATTGCTTAGATAAAGTAAAAGATGCATTACGTCTGTCAAGTTAAGACATTGAATGGCATACTTCAAAATATACAAAAATCTGTCGACGAGTCCCTTTTAAGTGTGATCAATGATACAATTTTAAGTAATGCACAATTACTTATGGTTAAAGTATATTTATAGAGAGATTGCTCTTTTCATATTACATTTTGTTGGAAGTTATTGGTAGTACTTGTTAAAAGTCTACATTCTGCTATGTAAAAGTTCAGGTATGTCAAAATGTCACTGAAAGCCTGGCAATGTCCAGATAACGAAGTTCAGCCATACTATTGTATAAAATATGCAGATGTTGTACTACTATCACTTGCCAATTAATTCAGGCAGTCAAAGGGTGTCCCTTAAAGCAGTTCATTTATATATTTTATACACATTCTATCTGTATGGTGAGTCAGTAAAATCCAAATAAGCAATTCATATTAAAGCCACCAGATCTGTCTTGAAAGACAATGTTATTCAGGGTTGGACAATATACTAAAATGGTTTTCTACACTTGTCATAACTTTTAATAATTGTATATGCAAAGAAAAGATAATGTTACAGTATTGATTGCCATTTCATGAAAATTGATATAACTACAGCAAGTTTGATTCAGTTTAATTTATGCTGAAAGTGGCTTTAACTAAAAAGCAGTATTTATGACAAAGAACTTTCCCACTGTTATCAGCTGGTTAATCTGTTACATCCTTCTAACTTTGGAGGAAATGAAAAACAGTTCTACTTTTGCCTAAGACTCAAATGGAACACAGTCTGTGAAAGTTTACTTCACTCTAGTGGACAAAAAGAAAACGTGTTGTTTTAGGTTTTCAAACACGAGGCAACTACTTGTCTGTTACTTGTCAGTGGTTTAAACGTTTCAGTTGTACTATCAGTTGTACACTCAAGGTTAAGACAACTGATGACGAAGGAAAGGTCTCGTATTCCAACAGCTCACAAAGAATGTCGTGTTCATGGAGCTAAATAATATATAATGAACTATAACAAAAGCCTTACAATGATAACATAAGCTCAATAAATGTCAATATCAGTGCTGAACACATGTATCTTATACATGAGACGAAATCTAACTATACTCAGCCAAAAAAGAAACGTAACACTCAATTATTTGTTATCTTTTTTGTTTGTGGGTTAAATTTCAATCACTCAATTAAAATTTATAATTTATCAATATATGCACTAGAAAAAATTAAAAGGCACATCTGTGATATGAAAACATGATGTTTTAATAATCCAGCACTATTGATGCTGTATCTTGATCCGCTTCCCAAAAATTTATAAATATACTCAGTCTATTGTCGTTTTTGGCGGAGTATAAATGCCATAACAACTGGAAATATGTGAATAACAATAAAACTTTGCAGAAATCGTTTCTAACGGACATCTTACCGATCAAAATACAAACAAACGCATTGAAATCGGTAAACTAATTTTAGTAACTTTTTATCGTAAAGTTATATGTTTGTGATGGCGTCTGGAGTAAACTAGAGCTATCACTGAAGGTGATTAATCCCCCCCCCCCTCCACATTGCTTTGGCACAGATGTACAGCTTTGACATGGAACAATGTATTGACTGACAAAATGACCTGCATACAAGGGAAAATGAGCTTAAAATGCAAAATGATGAGTACAAGCAGAAATTATTCACACATTTGACCTTGAATTGTGACCTTGACCTTTGTCTGATAAGCATGAGACATGTGCTTGACATATTGTCTAGTCATGTGGAGTAACCATTTGAAGTAATATGAAAATCATTCCAGGCATTTAGAAGATACTAAGAGGAACAAAATGCTTATATAAAAACTTTTTCCTTAAATTCTGACCTTGACCCTTGACCTACAAACACGGGTCATGTACGCGACACATCTTCTGCTCATGGGGAATAATTACCTGAAGTTTATTAAAATCCTTCCTGGCATTAAGAAGTTATGGAGCAGAAACAAAATACAAGTATTTGACCTTTTACCTTGAATTGTGACCTTGACCTTTGACAGACACTCATGGGTCATGAAAGTGACACATTGTCTGGTCATGGAGAATAATCATATGAAGTTATATTAAGATTATTCCATGCATTACAAAGTTATGGAGGGGAAACAAAATACAAGATTTGTACCTGTATTTGACCTTTGACCTTGAAATGTGACCTTTACCTCTGAAGGACAAGCATATATCATGTACACAACATTTCCGCTGGCCATGGGGAATAATTATCTGAAGTTATATTAAACTCCTTCCAGGCATTACGAAGTTATGAAGCGGAAACGAAATATGGGACGTACCAATGTACCAAAGTACAGACCAACATGCGTGATTCCTATAAAGCCCCCACTTTTTTAAAAAGTGGGGATATAATCAGCATGTACAATAGTGTATATACCGTTCGTACCAAGCGTTTTCAAACAAACGCATCATAAAATGCCTTTTGTAAATACAAAACAGTTTTCAGTCAAATAAACGTCATTAACGTTCATTACAGCTTATGCCAATGTATTGAATTATATTCTATGGACTGCGGCTTTAAAGAAGAACACAAAGTATTATGAAATTATCAGTGGTTTGTTGCTCAACGCTGACAATAAGCTAACAGACTTTAGAATTTGTGTTAAATTATTTCTCACATTAATGATTTGAATTGTTAGTTTAATCTAAACTGTTTCTATGAAATCCGACTTTATTCAGGTTAACATTTTGGATAAGAAAGTTGATTGTAATATTAGCTGTACATAGATCTAGGTTAACTGTCTGTAAGCGTAATTGGCCGTTAAATCTATGAGCAACTACGTATAATTTAAATGTTATTCTACAATTTTTAAACATACTGAAAGTTTTAGTATTTTAAATATTCTATGCCAGTTATAAACAAAATAACATATGAAAACATGTCAATAAACATACACAATATGGTAGCAAATCATGATACATTAAATCCCAAATGTAACAGAATCATAAATAATACTTTTTGTTTGGGCTGAAAATTAATCAATCAATGCCAAATAATTCATTTCCTTATTAATTTTACAAAAACATGAACTTCTGCTTTATTTCAATTTTGGATTGTTTCAAGTCTATGTAGATAATAATTGCTGCATCAACAATACATTGTAAACTCTAATTCAAAAACTGACTAGATCTAACACTTTCCAAAGAAGTATTTCGAAAAAGAAAACTTTGGTCAAATTCTAAGAATATTACAATTGTAAATGGATTTACTTAAGAACAGAAATGTACTGGCATTGTAGGAAAACAAAACTACAAAACAACAATTCCAACAGACAAATTCATCAATTTCAATCAAGATAATAGTTTTATAATGACCAGCACAAAAATAAACAATACATTTGAGCATAAATAATTTCCTTACAAACTAATTTCAGATATAGTTACGATAAATGTTGCAATATTTTTTAATCAGTTAGTGGGACAGACTTTTGTAATATTTGAGTATCGTTTTCAGTCCAAATGGTTTAGTTTTTGCAGTTAAACAATTAATGATTTTTTTTTTTAATAAGAAATTCTGTGAATAAGTCCCTTTCACCAAGTAAATTTTACGCTCATGGCACTCCCAGTGTTAATGTAACTTCTTATTTCTAGATTTATCCAATTTCCTTGTTATAATTAAAATAATGACTATGAACAGGCAAACAGACAGTCTGGCAGTTTACAAGGTTATTGGGGTTTTTGTTGTTGTTTTTTTGTATTTTAAAATGCGATGTTAATCCAAAATTATACTTGCAATATAACAATATTTTAGTTTTATAACAAATCGTGTGAACTGTGTTTACATATTATTTAACAACAAGAATAAGAATCTAATCAATTCCACAATAAAATACACATTATTTTTAATAAATCTCTTGTTTCATTGTTGGCCTATATTTAGATGGAAAACTAACTGAACAATGAACCCCGAAAATCTAATTAAACCGACTTTATTTTTATTGATCATTTACCCTTGCATTTTTCCTGTCATTAAGTATTTTTCTTACATGTTTTTTTTTTCCATAATAAACTTTCATACAATTCCATTATAAATAAAATAACCAAATTCAGTGACTGCACACTAATATTCACAACTTTTTGAACAAAGATACAATCAAAGGAATATTCTGAAATTAACGTAAAATCAACTATTACATGTTTCAACAGTATAAATGTCCAGAACAGTTCTAAACTAGCATATAGTAAGAATGTTTATCAATTGAGCCCTTTGTCCATCTCGAAGACGGTGCAGTAATCCTCGACCCACTGTGACCAGCTTGCCTCGACCGGAAGACGCTGCACGTCGTACAGCCTGCAAAAACACAAACACAATCAAACTGAAGAAAAGGACCAGGGTAACGATCAAAATGCCAAGTTGTTGTTTTTTATGAGGGGAACAAATGTAACAAGAGCATTTCCGTCATCCCATATGGTCTATACCATATCGTTAAATGTGTGCAATATTACACCCTTCACTGAAATCATTGTTTGTTTCTATGAGACCATTCACTTTGGCCCAATAATAATGGCATGCAGAAACAGCCAAACACTTCATACCTCTAGTGTGTATTACTGTGACAGCCAGGGAATGTCAGATGCAGATACTGTCAATGATTGTCACTAGCAGCTTCAAATTCGGCACAAACTCAACCTAGAGATGCAGAATAACAATTTATTGACAAAGTAACTGAGGTAGAAGTAGTATTCTAATGATCATCACAGACATGGCAAAAAACCATCAACATTTGCAGGCCTGACTATCCTACGAAAGGTAAAAATTTACAGGCCTGTTGTAAATTTAACTGGCCTCAATTTTGTATGTGCAAAAATATCATTGTTTTTACTGTTTACTGGGAAAATACATGTTCTTAGTGTTGTTTACTGTTAGACAGAATATACACTGCAATTTTGCTATATCAGCATGGAAGGTGTAAACAGTTACTCTTATATAATATTTATCAATACTAACCTATCTGAATGACCATAACATTATTGATACAACGCAACTGCTTTTGCGTTTGAGAGAAAATATAAATGGTGTCAACAAAAGAGAGTAACAATATGCGGTATAAGTACAAATGCACATCGCATGCAATACAGATTCCCTTTTTTTTTGTTTTTATACAACAAGAGGGCCCTGGGGGCTCTAGGATGCTCACCTGTAACCCAATTGGAATTTGCATCCCGTGGCTTATTTTTATCCCAGGGGCATAAGTTGAACAACTTTGAACAAACCTCTGCGCCTTGCAGTTTCAGGTACAGATTTTTAAAGTCATTTTGCTATTTAAGTCTATATAAACCATGAGACCCCTCACGGGGTGGCCAGATTTGACCCCAGGGGCATAATTTGAACAATCTTTGGAGAGGACCACTATGCAATGTTACATAACAAATATAGGAAAGCTGTGGGCCTTGCCGTTTCAGATAAGATTTTAAAAGTCATTTTGCTATTTAAGTCTACATAAACCATTTGACCCCCCCCCCGGGCATGACCAGTTTTGACCCCAGGGGCATAATTTGACCACTATACAATGTTACATACAAAATATGAAACCTCCAGGCCTTGCAGTTTCAGAGGAGAAGAATTTAAAAGTCATTTTGCTATTTAAGTCTATACTAACCATGTGACCAATGGGGTGTGGTCTGTTTTGACCCATGGGGCATAATTTAAACAATCTTTGTAGAGTACCACTATAGGATGTTAAATACCAAATACAAAATCTCTGGGCCTTGCGGTTTCAGAGAAGAAGATTTTAAGACATTTTGCTGTATAAGTTTATATAAACCATGTGACCCCCTGGGCGTGGCCAGTTTTGACCCCAGGGGCATAATTTGAACAATCTTTTATAGGACCACTATAGGATGTTACATACCAAATATGAAACCTCTCGGCCTTGTGGTTTCAGAGGAGAAGATTTTAATAATCATTTTGTTATATATTCTATATAAACCATGAGACCCCCAGGGCGTGGCCAGTTTTGACCCCAGGGATATAATTTGAACAATCTTTGTAGAGGACCACTATAGGATGTTATATACCAAATATGAAACCTCTGGGCCTTGTAGTTTTAGAGGAGAAGTTTTTTTAAGTCATTTTGCTATATATTCTATATAAACCATGTAACCCCCAAGGTGTGGCCCGTTTTGACCCCAGGGGCATAATTTGAACAAACTTTGTAGAGGACCTCTAGAGGATGTCACATATAAAATATGAAAGGTCTAAACCTTGCGGTTTCATAGAAGAAGATTTTTAAAGTTTTAGCTCTGAAGACCTACATTTTCAGCGGACTGGAAAGATTTCAACAACTTTGAAAGAGGTCCACCCAAGGGTCATTCCTGTGAAGTTTGGTGAAAATCTGCCAAGCAGTTTAGGGCGAGATGTTGTTTGAATGAAAAGTTCACGACGCACACATGCACGCACGCACGACGGACAACAGGCGATCACAAATGCTCACCATGAGCACTTTGTGCTCAGGTGAGCTAAAAATAAAAAATTCATAATTTTTGAGCTACGAAAATTTTTATATTGTGGTCAATACTCCCACGCTTTCCATGCGGATGACATGACGTATGGAATATCGACGTTTCTTTTGCTCACTTCTCTAGCAAAAAGTCGGGTTTTACGAAATATAAATAGGATTTGTGTGCATATCTCATGAACAGTAATATCTGGATATACAAGCATCGGTAAACATTATTTCTATATTAGTTGAGATATTTTATGTGCGGATTTAACATATTATGGATCCTAACAATGATGAAAAGAGTGAGTAAATTACATTTATATTTTGGGGTCCGTAATAATCCAATATACAAGTACTTGGATTTCATCGCCGGCCTTTTGACATTTTTACTGCCAATGTCTGATGGGCTGATGGTCTTTTGCCATGTCTGTCATATTTAATCTTTGAAATAACATTTGGCGTTGATGTTAATTGTACAAATTAGGAATGCACACTCAATAAATACTGACAAGAATATGGGTAAAACAGATAGATGCTTCATGATGCTGCTTTGACACTGATTGACAATGTTGACTAGTTAAAAGCACCACACTGTCGCAATGAGGCAAACATTTGTGCCAAGTCATTGAAAAATCCAATTTTTGATCGTCGACCTCTCACTGTGACCTTGACCTTTGACCTACATTCATGTGCGTGTCATACTGTCTCACTGAGGTAAACATTTGTGCAAGGCAGTTTTAAAATCCCTCCATCCATGGCCCAAGCCAATATTGACCTCGGAATACTGAACGTGACCTTGACCTTGGACCTACTGACCTGAATGCATGTGACATGCAGTCTCATTGAGACAAGCACTTGTTCCTATTAATAATAAAATCCCTCGATATATGGCAAAGTTATAGCCCGGGCAGGCAGTGTGCCAATTTTGACATTTGACCTCTAAGAGTGACCTTGAACTTTGACTTACTGACCTGCTTTATGCACGTGACATGCCTTCTAATTGAGGCAAACACATGTATTAGGTAATTTGAAAATCTCTTAATCTTTGGCAAAGTTAAAGCCTGGACAAGCGAAGTGCTAATTTTGACCTTGACCTCTAAGAGTGACATGGACCTTTAACCTAAGGACCTGATTCATGTGCAACACACCATCTCTCTGAAGCAAACATTTGTGAAAAGTAATTTAAAGTCTCTCCACGCATGGCCAAGTTATAGCCCAGGAATACAGTGTGACTATGAACCTTTAAACTTCTAAGAGTGACCTGGACATTTGACCTGGTATATGAGTACGACATGATGTTTCATTGAGGCAAACATGTGTGCCAAGTTCTTTTAAAACCCCTTAGTCCATGGCCAATTTACAGTTAAGAAGGACAAAGTGGCAACTTTTTGCTCGGCCGAACCTTTCCGGGAAGCATACAAATGGGCGAAAGTTAAGTCAGTTTGAAAAATAGTGATGTTTTCAGGTTATGTTAGAATCCAAATAATTTTTGAATTTTTGTTGTTTATCGGCTAATAAACACCGATTTGTCATTCTGATGTGGTATATTAAACAACTTAGGCAACAGTCCTCGTGGTTTAATTCATAACCATCATTCCAATCATTGTTTATTTGCTGCTTAACAACTCTAAATCGAAAAATAATTGTGAAATAAAGTGAATCTTTTACAAACAGTTAACATATTGAAACCATTTATTCATTCCACACTACTGGTCTCGTTTTCTAAACAAATTGGATTGTAATAATACTACAGCAATAACATCTTTTTCAGAAATTGTACTTGCTTCTTTTCTGATGCAGTCTGTGCAGTCTGTAGCCTTCTGGATGTGACATAGTGACTGTTTCACGTTCAGTTGGAACGCCTCTACCATCATCGTGTGGTGATGCTAATGCAACTGATCCTGAAATATGGGAGTAGCTCTGATTAACAGAAGACTTTCTTGTGAAAGTTTGAACAAAACCTTTACTGGAAATGTAAGAGTAAAATTGTTCTTCTATAATGTAACCATACTTGAATCTCTAACAAATCTCGGACTTTTTTACGACGTCCTCATAAACCTTACAACAATCGAAGCACATGTTTGTATATGAGATGACTAACCAAACAGAAACAAAAGCAAGATATCAAGAGCAATAGAATCTCAATGCTGTAACGGAAATGGTGTCCGCCTTGCAATTTGTAGGGTCCTACTGGGGGAGGTTTCAAAGTGTGTCAATAAGCCTTGAGCTACAACAACTAGGCTTAAAGTAAATGTGCGAAAAAGTAAATTTCTGGGAGGCTAAACTTAACTCTGTGCTCAACCTTTTTTAATGAAATTCACATCTAGCTACATCAAATGTTTGTACAACTGTAAATATGTCTTGATACTGATCCACAGATCACTGTACTCCCACTTGCTCTGATGCCGATACTGCCCATAAGTGTAACCAGCTGCTTTAAGCTTGGCATAAACTCGACCTAGAGAGGCAGAATGATATAACTTTAAATATTGGCACAAGTCTGAGGGAACATTGTTGCAGGCATTACTTGTTTTGTTTATTTGTTTTGATTTTATGCCATATTTAACAGTATTTTAGTCATAAAACGGCGGCCAGTTAACCTACTCACATTGTCCTGGGAAAGCTTAGCCGATCAAAGCGGTTAACCAGTACTAAGTGCACATACTTATTCCAGTAACTGACAACTGCCCTACTTAAATCAGAGGTAGGGGGAGAATGGCCGTAGAAATAATTTCATGACCAATCACCACGAAAGTTATGTGACCGGGCCGGAAAGTAACCTCACAAACCCCAGATTGGCAGTCCTGCACTCTACCAAATGAGCTAGCCAGTCCGGCGCATGCATTAATAAATCCTTTTATAAAAAAAGATGCAGTTTAAAGAACTTTTATATAATTATAATGAAGTCTTATTTTAAAGCAAATGGGTTGTTTACCATTTAAACAATATAATAAGCAAATTTTAATTTATTTACTTAAGTAGAAAAGTATAAAATCTACAAATAGAGAAAACAAAGGCGCTAATATAAACTAGATCCTAATATTGACAGATTACAGAAGATCTCAAAACTAAACAATTCAATACACTAACAGTTTATAACAAAGACTGTACTTATTTTTACAATGGAAAATTTTGTATTTTTTTAATGAACTATTTTTTGTACAGTGATGGGAGTCCAATGTAAATTTTATTTAAGTGAAAACAGCTTACATTGTTTTTTACTATTGTAAGGCCAGTCCTTTTTTATTTTCAGATTTACGAAAATTTGGGGAGAACATGTCCACTGGCAGGTCGAAAAAAAAACAACAAGTGTTCAAATCTTAACACAACGAACGACTTCCCATTAGCAATTTATAATTAATAACAATATCAACATTAAACACACTATTACGTGAAGTTAGAATAAAAAGACGTCAAGATGCATATATTTTAACGGCATCATTAAAATTGATTTTACGACAAAGTTGTATACTTGTATGGATAAAAAATGTAAAGTGAGATGCCTTTTTAAAAGAAGACGAGTTAACCTGTGCAGGACTGGAATCCACAACTGCCCGAACACAGACCTCGCAAAACGAGCTTAATCTAACCACACAACGCAAATTTTGAAAATAATTGCTGTGAGGTCTCGAAAAACATATTAAATTTAACTATATCAAGAGAAAAGTCCAAATAATATGACGTTAATTGTGTGGATTCTTATTAAGTCTTAATTCTTATTAAAAATGAGAAACCAGTTTTAACATATTTTTTTTTTAAATATTCAACTCTGTGTAAATGCTAAATCTTCATGTATATATGAAATATATCCGATATAAACTGAACTGCTAGTGTGTGTTAAATTATGGCATTACAATTGTGACAGAAACAAAATACAAGGCAAATAAGAAATTCTCATTGTGTCGCGAAAATATATATCATCAACAAAATGCAACCTTGACTTTCTCTTTTAAGTGGATACGAGACAAAGCTGTCTGTCCCCACATCCTAGTTTCGATGTGCCCGCAAGAAGATCTTGTTACTAATGATATTATTTGTTACAAATGCCACCTGAAAATATACATCCAATGCCTTCCACAGGAATTTTTTTGGTGTCCCCGTCCCGAGAGGGGTGGGTTAGGGAGGGGTATCCCCTCCGTACGTCAAATTTTTTTGCAGCATGTGTCAAATGACGTTATCTGGTGCGTTTTAGCTATTAAATTTAAGGCTAAGATGTTTTCAATTTTTTGTACAAGTTTAAACGAAATGAAATAAACGAAACATCACCGTTTGAACGGCATACCTCTAGCCTTTTAAAAGCAAAAGCATCATTGTTGTTGCGAAACTGAAAGTAATGATTTTTTCCGGATGTTTATGTCCAGTGCGCATCACATTCGCACAGTGACGTCATGTCCAAACCCACTATTCTCGTCTTAAATCTTTAGGTTACACTCGATCTACTGATGGAGCCTTTTGTATTCGATTAATTATGTTCATATGGGCATATATTTAGTGTTTTAACACTGTTTTAATCGTTACAGCTGTTGAACATAGTACTGACTGGATAATTGGTGAATTGTAAAGATCTTGATTAAAATATATTTATATTATATACATGCTTTGTTCTTGCAAAAACGGCGGGAAATTTTCCCCATGCACATCGTGCCTGCGCGTCAAATGTTAATGACAAATGTCACTATATTGTTAAAAACAGGGTTGATTTTCTCATGTTTCATTCTTTCTATGAATAACTGTACTTCTAACGGTAATATTAACTGTCATCAAATGGACAAGTCATTTTAAGGGCCGTCTATGAAACATGTTGAACATTTATATTAGAAGTTTACAATATATAATAAAATCAACAATTTACGAACTAAAAATCACTTGCTAATTTTTTGTCCACCAATAAGTAAATTTGCATGGAAAAACCACGACAATTTGTTTATAATTTACCTATTTTTTCTCCATTTGCTGTACCAATCTTTTTGTTCAATTTTGGATACTAGTAAAGATTTATGAGACGACCCGCAAACTTCACTGACCACAATAACGGGATTTCTCCCTACAAAAATCATGCATGGGATTAACATTCCTTTGACTGGAAACTAGGACACCCAATGTCTTTAAAGACCTGTATTTAGTAAAGCACATGATCGGTACACGCACGCTTTCCATGCGTGGAGCGTGACGTCGTGTTTCAGCAGACATTTCGCACTCTTTTGTAGAAAACACGGTTTTACATGGCATACATGTACATAAACAACGGCGGACGCCTTGCTTAAAAAAATTGTACGTGAAATTCCGGAACAATTTGTTGATCTCGATCGGCAATCATCGTGTGATACCGTCAAAAACAAAAAGCAGTTTCACGGAAGTAATACGGACATACCGAGCAAATTATTATATTCGTACTCAAAATATTTTGAAAATTTGAACGTTTCGTCCCCCATCGGTAAAAAAAAAATCGTAATTATAATAATTTTTTTTTTCACTTTCGGAAAATTTATGTTCGCCGGTTTTGTAAACCGTAAAATCAAAAAGTCCTGGCCTAAGAAGTTCATAGCTTGCTATTTAAAAACAGACCATGTCCCCCTCATGACATCCTGAACAGAGGGCTGGGGTCTGATTTGCAGATGTCCCTGGTGCCCTTTGAGATTTCTGGTAGCAACAACTTTGCATTCATCTTGTAGTGATCCCAGAGTAACTGCCCCGGTAATATGAGAGGTGCACTATTGTTTAAGCACAAACAGAACTATTACTGCAAAGATTTGGTCCTTAAAGGAACCTATTCACAGATTGGCAAATTGACAATTTTCAATTTTGTTGACACAGAATTCAAAAAAGAAAAGTACATTGTATATAAAGAAGTGAAATAACACATCTGACACAGAAATCTTCAGGAAATATAGGGTCATTTATGAATAATCATCCAATGAAATGGTTAAAATTATTCAGCGTTTGCAACACTTTTGTTGGCTATTTGGAAAACATGTGTATCACTTACATGGCATTAAAATACATGGTTATATTTGAAAGTCCCAACTGACCAAGTGAACTGGACAAGTGAACTTGAAGGTCGTAGGTTTAAGTCCCGGAAGACGCAAATCGTTTTACTTTATTTGTTTTCTTTATAATTATAATATTTGTTTTTGGTTATTCCAGATGGTTTATTATTTTAAGTTTAGACATGTATTGACATTTTTTAATAATACGAAACAATCTGTGAATAAGTCTCTTTAGAGAAGTACTAATGTCAAGCATATCTGAGCTTTATGTAGTTTAATAGTAGTACTTTCACTACTGGGTAGTGAGTATTTTCTGGTACTTAAAGATTATTTTTAATGGATGAGCAAATGAAAGGAAACAAAAAAATGCTAAATAAACACATTCCGGCGCTCTTTAATAAATTGTTGGTTTGGCGTATCCCTACCCAGAATTTTAGATGTGGGTGGGTTTGTAGGGTTTTTTTCTTTCAATGTTGTAAATTGAATATATAGTTCACGCTTACTATGTGACCGTTGTACTTGTGTACTTGCAATACCGATGTTTTACTGATTAATAAATGTGTAAAAATGGAAAAACCCTGATATGGATTTCTCATATTTGTTCTTGAAACAAGTTTTAACAAGAAAATTTCAACATATTCAATATAGGCAATATAAAACTTTTCTTTTAAGTTAAATACATCCTAAATATATGTATCCTTGAAGACAAATTAATAAGGCAATCATTGGTTGTAAACAACATTTGTTACTAGCATTATTCTAAAGAACATCCGTTCAAGACAATTCATACATGGACATTAATCACTGAAGAACAATTTACAAACCTTAACTAAGGTAATTAACATCCGACACTCACTCAAAAATCGCTTAGAAAACATGTCATGAAATAATATTCTACAATACCGCCATCAGCGTTAATCTCCAAAAAGAAGAGCACCAGAGGGCTAACTTCCACTATATTAAACAAAAAGGACTTGAAATAGCAGTAGAAACACAAACATAACAAAACAATTATTGTTTAACTTTTCGCTTGTTGAAATTTTTTGGGGGTAGCAGCCATTTTCATGAGTAGGTAGAGTTACACCAAACAAACAATTTATTAAGGACGGCCTTGGGTACATTTTTTGAAAACAATACTACAACTGATGAAATTTATAACCACACAAACTCAGGTCAATCTGCAGCAAACACCCTTTACAGAAAACAAATGTTTTTACATAAATACAAGACATTTCTATCAATCAATGAGTCCTGACTTATTTTATGGCTAAATGCACTGTCAATCAAATATCGCCAATCAGTAAATTACCTTTGCACTGTTACTATTAAACACTTCAAAGTGTTTGTGATCTCTGTGGTTTGATCGATTGCTGGCCTGCAACACGTCCAACACTGAGTTCTCAGAAACCTTGTGACTGTTGACCTTCACAAGAGGTTCTCGCTGATGTTGACACACTGGTCGGAGATGTCCATGTTTGCACCCTGACAACTACAAGAACATAAGAACTTCCATTTCAAAAATGCAATTGAACAACAACTAAAGGCTTTGGGGGAAAAAAGCATTTAAATCTTTAAATATTCTAAGAGGGCTGTAAGGCCCTATTTCTCCCACCTGAGATGCTTAAGCAACTTTCATGTTGATTTTGAAGTCTGTGAAATATTTGAAATCCAGAAGCAGTTTCCGATCAGATGACTTTCAATGTTTTCTATATAGCCATATAAGAAAACTGCCCCCCCTGGTCTCCATGTTGTTTTCTTATGAATCAAAATAATTTGAATGAATTTGGTAGATGATCAACCAAACCAAGTACCATTTCTATGAAATTATTTCAAAATCAAGCCCGTGGTTACAGACAATTAGATTTTTAAAGTTTTCAATATAACCATACTGGTTGGTGAGTAGTATCCGTGATTTGAATATTAAAAGGTGTAAAAGCTCTCCATCACTGAATCTTGAGTTTACACACATCACCTAGCAACTGTTCCAAATGCAGTATAAGTTGAAGTCTCCAAAACTTCATATTTTTCAAGATATTTACATTTTCGTTTTAAAAAATCTCAAAACAACTTTACTCCTCGCGGGGTATTCACGCGCACGTCTTTGCGCATGCGCATTAATCTGTAATTGGGTCCTTATTTTTATCTTGTACGTCCCTATTTTCGGTTTACCGAGGGTGATCGCTAGGTTATTTACATAAAGCAGCAATTTTAGTATTTAAACACCACCATCCATTTATTCAACACGCATTTTTCGTTAAATAGATTTTCTTTAAAAAAATCAAGAATTGCAATCGCAAAATGTTTAATCAAAGAAAATATTAACAAAGAATTGCAATTTTAAAATGTTTACAAAATTATACGGCTAGTTCCGGGACGATTTTGACAAAATTTCAATGCAGGGGAAGCGTCTACTTTGATGATAATATGGTTATCTCCCGTTTACAATCAGCAAACTTTTAAGGGACGCCAAAGGGGTAATCAAAAGCCCATTTTCCGGCATCCACTTATGTTTGTAGTCGCATTATCACCGTTAATCTGGCATAGAATTTAATAATATAACATCATTATGATGTATTTAATATAATGTAGAATAGTATAGAGTGATTACAATCTTGAGGCTTGTAGCACAAAAATCGCATTTTCAATTGAAAGGAAAAATCACGGATACTACTAGTTTTATTGCTTCAAGTAATGCGTATTGATTTCCCCTTTGGAGCCCCTTATATGGACAAAAACCATACGACGTCATGACAAGATATTTACATCCTTGTAAACAGAAGGAGCCAAACTTCGTACTGCAACAAGCTTTTCTTTAAAAGTATTACTTACGCGATTGAAAATAAAGAAAAACTACTAAAAAATCACGGATACTACTCGCCAACCAGTATAAGAAAAACTGCCCTGCTCCCTGGTGGCCGTGGTTTTCAACACAGCGGAACCATTTTCTAACTCAACCAAGATATCATAAGAATAAATGTTCTGAGCAAGTTTCATGTTGATTGGGCAAAAAATGTGGCCTCTAGAGTGTTCACAAGCTTTCTCTTCAATTTGACCTAGTGACCTAGTTTTTGACACAACATGACCCAGTTTCAAACTCGTCCAAGGTATCATTGGAACAAATGTTGTGGACAAGTTTCAAGAAGATTGGGCAATAAATGTGGTCTATAGAGTATTTACAAGGTAAATGTTGACGACAAACGAGTAACATTGAACGAGTAATGTAGGAGGACAGACAAAAGGCAATCACAAAAGCTCATCACGTTTTGCTCAGGTGAGCTCAAAACAATGAACGGTAGTAAAATTTTTTGTATTACAAAGTTTCTTAGTGCTAATTTGTTTCAACTTCATAATATGACTACACTGCAGATCCGTTATGTCGCTTTTCGCGGGGCCCATGGATCGCGATCGCGATATAGCCGGATCCTGATATAACTTGTCAGGTCATATAAAAGTTTAAAAGTTTCGTAGTGCATAACAACAAATTTGGTCATCTATATCGCGAATGATGTGCACTTCCTCTTAAACAAAAAATAAACAAAATGTAACGCCGTATCAATAACGTTATTGTCGTTCAGATAGGTCAGTATTGATTTATGACATATGGTTTATGAATACAACCTCCACATGGACAGCGTGTAATTCGGCTGCTAATTAAATCGACAGCAGTGAAAGGACGTTGTCATGGGCGATGTACATGTAAGCTGATTACGTCAAACTGTTACACTTTTATGTTGAGCGGGTCGGGTTATTGTTTGTCGCACTAAAGGAGTGTGAATGAAAGAGTAGCGATGTAGGTGAGAAAATCCAGACCAGACTTTATTTATTTATGAACGTCGTCTTTTAGTAAAAGTACATGAAAAAAATCGGGATCCACGGCCGATTCGCAATATATTGGATGTCGCGAAATAACGGATTGCGATATAACGTATCTGCAGTGTACCATCCTATGTGTCAATAGAGGTCGTCTGTTAAGTTAAGTTGTTTAAAATGTCAATTTAAAAAGAGGCTTTCAGTATAAATTCCTTTTAAAAGATGTTTTTTTGGTAATGAATGTCAATAAATTATAGTATAATTCTCAGAATCAGGTTAATAACAGGTTTGCTATTCTGATCACTTGCAACAACAATTCTTGGTAACATCAGGTGGCAAACAGTGAAACATCAAGGCACTTCTAGCAGCTTTACTGGCTTCTACAAGACATATATATAAGCACTGACCCATGGCAGCCATGTTTTTTAATAATCAAGAGAGACTGAAGGAACCTGGTAGATGGTGACCAAGAAAACATGTCTGTAATATTATTTAGAAATCCTGTCATTTGTCTTGGGCAGAAACATGTCTATAAGGCGTAAACAGAATAATATATGTCTCGGGTTACCCGACCTACCCTTAACAAATGCCCCGACCCAAGAACATTTTATTGAGAGGGTCAGGTATTTTTTTATTTTACTTTTTTCTAATAATTATATTTTTTTGGATAAAGAAGTGTTTTGTTTTGAAAGAATCCACTGCAGAACATTGTTTTATGATATTAGAGACATGTTTTGTATGTTCTTTCAGTGTTAGTATCTTTAAGTTGACCATTTACCAAAAATAAATAAATAAATAATAATAATAATTCCCTACCTACCTACCCTAATTTGTTTGGGCATGTAACCTGAAACACACATCTTTTTACGCCTAAGTTGTCATCCACTTTGAAGCCCAGAATCGCCAACATTTCAGAAAATCTAATAAATGGACACCTCAAGTAATATGCATGCCCAATTTAAAACTTCCACCTAGCTGTTTCTGAGATGTTTCAAATAACAAGAGCTGTATGAGGAAAGCCCGCTGGACTATTCATACCTCTTGGGCAGAGCTTTGGGCCTTGGTGAGTGACCCTACATAATGACCCCAAAGACATGTGAAATTTAAATAGAAAATCTGACAAGCAACATGATATTTACAGTTAAAAGCATCATCGTTGCATAATTAATGAGCATAAATAAATAATTAAACAACACACAAGTATTTATTTTCGAATTAATTCTGGAAAATTGGACAGACAAAACAGCTCCCCTTGATCATTGTCCAGGAGAACTCAAATGTCAAATATGGCAAGTGGCCCTGGGGTTGCTCACCTGACTGTAAACAGTGTCGCACTGACATACTGTCTCAGTGAAACAACCCAGAATTTTCGAAATTGTTTTAGTAGCCATATCAAAATTATTTGAAGGAATTGGGTACAGAGTCATCCAATGAATATTTACGTAAACTTATTTTGAAAACCAGCCTGTAGTTTTGGACAATACGATTTTTTAAGTTATTTATTTTTTATTTTTTTGGTGGGGGGCTTCTAGTTACAATGGCAACCAGACTTTAACATATATTCCATTGAATTGAAGGAATTTTGTAATGCACCATCACAAAAACATTCCTGCCAAGTTTGTTAAAGATGCAACAAGACATTTCAGACGTGGAGTTTGTTTAAGTCAATTGTTGTTGACGACGATGGATGGACCATGGACACCTCAAAGTGACTGACTACAATAGCTTCAATGATATCATTATTACAGCTAGTAGTCTAGAGAGATTTATTGCTAGAACTTATAACATTATTCTTATTGGAACCTGATTCAGCTACTTTTTATATGGGCAATATTGGTGTGGCCCAACCGGCAAAGCACCATAACTGTGGTGGAAAGTTGGCCCTATTCGTGTATAGAGTAGCAATAGGATTTTGGTCGCTACTTTGATGCGCTGAAATAGCATTGTTAGCACATATATTTCTTAATAAAATTTACATACCTGCAAAGAGAATTTATTCCTCAATAATGTTTCATAAATATTTGTACAATAACACTTCCATTTTGAATGTAACACCAATTTAAACCTACACACTACTGCATTTTTGAAACACATCCTGCTGTCCTGGAAATTTAAAAATTTTAAACTTTAATTTTTTCACGACTTAAAGTGCCTTTTGGCGATGAGACATTACAGCGAATTTAGCCCAATGTAAAAAAGTAGCACTGAATTTGTGATAAACGTCTCATTTATTAGACTATTAGTTTTCTTACTTACTTTGCCATGCCTTGGGTATTAATGCAATACAGTTGCAGGTCGATGTTAACTAATAGCAGGAAGGCTGCTTCTCTTCAAGCCAGGTCATGTTCTGTAATACCGTGACTGTGTAGTTCCCATTCCTGGTCTCCTGGGTTTTCCCAATGACTCTGTACTGTAATTTACATTAATTTATATTTTTATAGTCTGAACAGTATAGCTACTACTTAAATATAAATAAAGCAAAACTCCATTTGCGACAGCAGGAGAAAACTCTTAGCAACCCGCGGTCCTTTATTTATTGCAAGTGACCAATTGCCAAAAAACAACACAGCACATCACAAAAGCACATAACAAACACAAAACACACATGAATATAACTGGGGTCACTGCCTTGGAATGGTCAATGCAAAGCAATGGGGGTTTAAACCGGTTCCATGGGTGCCAAACCTCACACTTAGCCCAGAATTATTCACTTAAAAGGCACATGTACATAATACTACATGGAAACAAACAAACAAATATACCACAAAAATGAAAAATGAATAACACTGGGGTCACCGCCTTGGAACGGTCAATGCAGAAACACATTGGGGGTTTAAACCGGTTTACGGGCGCCCGAACCTCACACTTGGCCCAGAATTATTCACAAAACATGTAAGTGTAAATAAAAATTAACCCCATAGCCTCGCAAATCAAACAGCAATAAAAGAAAATACTATTCAATTTAATTACCATGGCTAGATGCAAACCCGAGTAGCAGAATTGCAACTTTCTGAGAAACAATGAAATGAAACAAAAAACAAGTATCAACTACATCTCGTCTTTTTATAAAAAGCTTTAAAGACATGGCATCATATAGTTCAATTTTCAGATAATCGTCATGCAAATTTAGGAAGAAGCCGTAATGTTGGGTGTAAAAAGCCAAATAACATAGCTTTGTTGTATATGTTTAATTTAAACTGAATAAAACTTCATAAACTACTCTAGATCTTCCCGCTAAACCATATTGAAAAAAATAATTTAACTTAATGAACGTGGGTAATAAAACCAGTGTTTAAAATTGGAAATGCTGTAAAATATTAAATAAAAGGGCACGATATATCCTAGATGACTATACGCTTCGTCACAAAGATAGTAAAAATATTTATATGATGACGTAATCCAGAAACGCGCAATGCACCGATGACATCATAATTTTAAAACGCAAACAAATTAAAGCTACTTATCTACTATTTTAAAACAACCGAATTTGTAATGATGAAAACGATTAAAACTTGTGACTTGTGTATGCTACACTGTCTTAATGTGCTGACTACAGTATGGTTGGAAGCAACAATCATAGTTTAAGTGATTAAACAATACTGAACCAGATGTCAGTTGTTGTGATATTGACATGTTTGTGTATGGGTCACGATTTAAAATAAAACCCAAATTGCTCTTTTTTGGCTAAAATTTGGCCCTCTGACAGTTATTGCAAAACCATGAGAATTAGTCATCTTACAGTCAATTTCAAAATGACCGAAGTTCTTTGTGAATTTCATTAGGACATTTTACCAGCGACATACCGGCCATGTGGAGTGACAGGTTGAGTCCATTCTACCATCATACTGACCTTACATTCCTGATGTATTCAGTCTGTGTGGTAAAGGGATCCGTGTGAAGTCTTTACTTCCTGTTCCATGTTCCTCTGAAAGTGATCATTTATTTATTAAACATGGGATAGGCAACATATTGTAGTGTTCGTGGGTGAAAACCAGCCACCTGGTTAGCTCGTATGATAGAGTGTCATGCTAGTGTTCCGGTGGTCGTGGGTTTGAGCCCCGCACTTTTCCTCCCAGGTTTACTGCAATGGTGTCAGGAGTACAAGGCAGGAGTGCCTGGGGTTGGCCTAAAAGGTTAACGAGTGGAGGAGAGTAGTGTGCGTGGGTAAGAACCAACCGCCCGGTTAGTTCAGATGGTAGAGTGCCATCGTGGGTTCGAGCCCCGCACCAAGTGCACTTTTTCTCCCAGGTTTACTATGACATTCATTTTGTACATACCTAGGGCCATGTTGGAACATCGACACACTTGGATGTACATTTTATTGCAACATGTTCACATTAACTATTTAATTTTGGGAGGTGAAAGTTGCGACCAAAATCCTCTTGGAACAAAATAAAATAAGGACAACTTCCCACCCTAGAAATTGATGGTCTTGACGCAGTACAGCCCATCAGGCAAATTGTGCCTATAAACAAATAAAAATGCAGACCCGTTGCTGACAATTTAAAAGTGCTCTTGCCAAAGTGTATGTGAAACAAATCTAGGGGGGAACAATTTTATCCTAGAAAGCCACTAGGAGCATTTTTCAGAATATATGAGACTATATTTAACTTTATTGCCAGCTGTATTTAGGCTTATTTTATATTTAGCTCTCCTGCTTTTGGCAGGTATTGTGTTCGTCATCATCGTCGTCATACATTTTAGTTTAACAAAGAGGCCAAAACATTTCACGAATGTTCAAGATATTCGCATACAAAATGTTTGTGTTGCCTGACCATTTTTTCATTACTGGTTGAGTAACACGACTGGTTTTCGGATGCGTTAATTCAAACTGCTTTTGTTTGGTTTAATTTCAAACAATGAATATGTGAAAGACCAATCTCAAGTTTAACATATTAACCGCCGTAGACTCGTAGTAACAACAAAGAACACTGACAATATAAATAGATTTTTTGTATTTCATCATAATGAAGCCACGGCCGGGATTGAAACCATTTACCTAGAAAACATCTCTGGACGGGATTTTTCTGACCAAACGTTTGTTTGAAAACTTGAATGTTTTTGGCTGATTTAATTCTGAAGTAACAGTGCTGAAGTCATTTTTGTATTTCTTATATACACTTACAGATGTACAATGAAAATTAAACTAATTAAATTAAGTATGATCCAGTCATAACAACAATTACATTTAATATTATAATGTGAACTTTTGCACTTTATTCATACACATATTGTTTTTGATTGGGGTCAATCCATGCCAATTAATAGTTTCTTAACAACCCTTGTCCTCTTGACGGAGAATCGCATTGCACCTTCATTATTTCACAAGGCGTCTCATCCCACTATACCACTGTGAGCTACTTAATTTACATGAACAATATTACAAACTCTTTTATTATAATGTTATTGCCCAAATGGTGCATCGATCAATTAAGGATTTTGATTTTAACTGTTACCATGACTATACGGCTAGTCTTTAGACTATAGTCAGGGCTGTTTTATTGTCAGGTTGTAAAAACAACCCTGTGTGTTGATGTTTATGACATGCAATTAAGGAATAAAAATGGATAAAACTTTTAACGAGTTTAAAGTGATCTGGTCCAATTACTAAACCCCAATAAATGGGCTAAAAAGTGATCTGGTCCAATACCTAAACCCCAATAAATGGGCCAAAAAGTGATCTGGTCCAATACCTAATCCCTAATAAATGGGCCAAAAAGTGATCTGGTCCAATACACAGACCAGACCACATCAGCCAAAATGTGGTCTGGTCTGACTGGCATCGACGGGCCCAGTGAAAGGTATCTCACTGTTCGACCAGGTCTTACAAATGTATTTATTATCAACTCAAAAGGCTGCAAAATGTGACAGATTAACTATAGCCGCACAAGTTGGGCTACATATTTATCACAAAGCACATTTGCCATTAGATGAGAAATGACCAGTCGCATGCACACAATTATTTCGGATTTTAGACATTAACACAAAAATAACATTGTTCAAACACAATGTGTTATATTCATTTACATTTAAAACTTTGTAAGAAACTGTCATTAATGACCTGCATTACCCACGTGCCAGTTGTTACGTTGAGTTCTTATTTTTCAACTTTCCCCCTGTCAAAATATCCGCCATTGCTACAACAACAACACAATAGGTTCAAGACGGTCCAATTCTATTAGTCGTTAAGGTAACAGTCGTTGTGAAAAAATCAAAGCGCTGAATGTACTCAAGTTGTTCGTTTCTACGTAACCAAGGGCATTACCCAGTTTTCAAACGTTTATAGCAACAGAAATTTAAACCAAACAGAGCAGTTTCGAAAAATATTTTTTTGACTTTGTGTAAACTAAAATCTGTCTACAGTTTTTAATAAAATCAATTACTTTTATAACATTCATTTATTGAAACAGGGACCTATAAAATATGTCCCTGATTGAAACTGTTAGTGCACTGTGCGCTTATATTTAAATAAAATTTAATAACATAACGTCAGATGAAACTTATCAATTCGTCTAAATAATTTATCTAAATTGGCACATAAGACCCATGTGTTATGTTTTGCAGAATGTTTCGCAAACATGTTTAATATACAGTAGTATTAAAATTTTATATTATAACCAGTAAATAAATTTAAACTGTATGCGACCCCTTAATTAAGTTATCTGCGCGGAG
Organism: Congeria kusceri; assembly: GCA_027627225.1. Taxonomy (NCBI): domain Eukaryota; kingdom Metazoa; phylum Mollusca; class Bivalvia; order Myida; family Dreissenidae; genus Congeria; species Congeria kusceri. The sequence goes on along the minus strand of JAPFQT010000600.1, from coordinate 38,324 downwards.
GTTGAATGCGGTTAAGTACATAGCTTTGACGTTCGACTTCATCCTCTGTGTATGGAATGAGGAGCCAGACCTTTAATTTTAGTATATGCAATTCAGTGAAATATCGAAGTTTATTGGTGAAATAAAATTGTATATTTTCGCTATTTGAGCATATATAAATATGCTATAAAATATAAGATTTTATATTTTCACTGCAGTTAAAATGTAACATAAAACGATCTATTTTTCCATAAATAGCATCGATCTACAAGTAGTGGTTTACAACCCTTGGCATGTTATATACATCTATAGTATGAACATGCACGTGTTTACATCAAACACATTATAAAATTCAACAAAATTATAATTTACCGACAACAACTCACAAAATATGGTTCCGAGGTAGCGCTTAATACAAGTAGCAAGGAAGAAAAAAAGCACATGGGTCGGTTATATACAATTTGACGATATAAGACCCCTTTAAAAAGGCAGTAAATGTATTGTAATTTGGAAACAATTATTGTTTTCAACAATGTAGGTAAAGAGAAGTAGTCATAGCGCACATCAAAACGTAAGGACTTTTATAAAACGTGCCATGATGGAAGTTGAACCACATCATTAATTATTTTGCAAATACCTAATATTTACAACAATAATTTTATTAATGACATAAAGTTATTGTTTTCGAAATGTATTCATTACTGCATTAGCAATAACATTGGTTTGCGGTAAATCAAAGAGACCTTTATGCATTTTCATGCGAGAGGTGGAGCAAAAGCCATGGAGGTGGCACTTAGAACCAGAGGTGATTGCAAGGCAGACACTTACACATTTAATCACTGCGAACTTGTAACAGCTTTGGCTAAGGCCATTCTGTTTTTATAATTAGTTAAGCGTCAACCTCATTTTGTAAAACCTAGCTACCTATTCACAAAAAACACACAAACTCGTTTCGAAAAAACAAACAAATTGTCTTGATCTTGATTTTTGCTAGTGTTGTATGTCGCATTCAAATAAACCATCAGTAAAGAAAAAGAAAGAATTGCTTGCCAGATGTCATTCAATCCTGTTCACTATCTACTTTCTTGATATCATTAACTCAAGGTGAGTGACTTTCTTTGCAGCCGTGTGGTGACTAGTTTGTGGAATGTCATCTCCATTGTCGGTGAACCCATGCAGAGGATTTGTGCTAACCGTATTGTCCATCTAACCCATTGACTAAGAAAAGTTGTGTCCAAGGAGAATTTTCTGTAGCCTTTTTGTAGGTTTTGAAGCCATGACTCAAACAATGTCATACAGTACTTTCATTCTCATTGATACGCCACTGCTTAGGGTCTCGGTGAGTAGCCATCGAGATACTGATTGACCGTGTGGTTTATGTGTCAAAGAAAGATGTAAAGATTAAACAGCTACTTGACAATAACCGTCTCATCGTTTTTAGGCTGAGAACAGTTCCTTTTTGAACATGTCTGTTATTATTGCCCTATATACTGATTTTCGAGTCTTGAATATGCGTAGTTGATTCGGTAATGCCACTGCAACCACACCAGAAAGGAAGGAAAGCTTCGAGGAACTTGGTAAAATATGTATCATGGCAATGTTGGAACATAGGGCGGCAACTATTGTATACAAAGGATTAAACAACACCAATACTATTGGCACTATCTTTTGTCTATTAAAATGGCATATACAATATCCGTAAAAGCAAGAAAAAGCACAATCGTAGTGGTAGCTGAAGGAAATATCAATGATCAGAGTGACTAGACGCTCGTTCTTTAGCGCTTTTAACTCTTATCAAAATGTTTGTTTGTGTGTGTGCTGACGGAGCTCAAAACCTACGCGCACGCGCACGCTTAACAAAGTAATAAAACAGAATGACATAATTGATGATTATGTTAAAGTCATTAAAATGGTTGGTTGAAGTACATATTAATAATGCATAGTAAGAACTTCATTGACTTGCAAAATCTAATACAAAGACAAGATACCATTTTTATATGTTTTTCAACATTTTATTAAATTACTCGGCCCATCAGCAATTAGTAACAAAGTAAACACAATGAAACAACAGAAATCAACGAATAAACATATGTAGATGACTAGATATATGTAGTTAGGTATCAATTGAAATTCCAATATTTTAGGGTAAAAAAGAAACGTTCAAGTAAGTGGAAGTTGGTAAATTACTTGAATTTTGACATAATGTTTTAAACAAACAAAGCGAACTTAATTAAACTGTCTTTTCAGAAAATGTAAAGGGTTGCTGTAGATTAAACATATTAGGTTTAAGAAGATTTGGAAACCAAGTCGATTTTGCTATTTAACTTAGGAACCCTTTAGGGATTTACTGATGTGTAACCTATAAGTTCCACTTCCGGTCTTTCCAAAAAATGGCGGGATATGGAAACACATTTTTATAAGGTAAATTTGTAGACGAATATTACTCTTTAAATGGCATGACAATGGTAAATATTGATTGTTACAATGTGTTTATACAATAAATAATTTATGTACACATAAAATTAACAATGACTTAGCTGCTACATTATGAAAATTCTAGATTTTGCTGGTATACTCTATTCGGATAGAGTCGCGTAACTTATGGACGGTGTCGCGGTAAATAATAAAAGTCATCTAGTGGACATATCTTGTAAACAAAACCCACCTCTATTTCTAGTGTCGTCTTCTTATTATGAAAACTATCTGAAAATGCATAGAATATTTTCAAAGTACATTCGTTTTTGTTTAAACATTCTTGTATAATGCATTTCTTCTAAGAGTCTCATCCGATTTAATTGCAGAATTTAATAAGATATTGTTTTTACTCTGTCGTCTTTGCCAAATTAGTAGGAGTATTTCCCTGTGGGTTTTGTACATAAGTTATTTCCTTTCCGATAAATAAGGTTATACTGTGCACTATTTAGTTTTCAAAATTGGCAAGGATTGCTTCCCTTGTTACCGATTACCGCGACTCATCCAAGTTGTCAAATTTAACCTATAGACCGTGTTGTATGGTTTGGTGTTTTGCAGGTATTCCAAATAAAATAATTGTTTTATTGTTGATTGCCATGTGTGTTTAAGGCATTTTTACACCTAATAATTGTTTATTAAAAGTTGTGTTATCTTTCCATTTGGTTATTCAAAAAAATTGTTAGTACCGCGACTCCATCGGAACACAGTATACATTATGTAGTGAATATGATAACTTCCAACAGTGTTCTGTTGTGCTAGCTTTTCAGTGATGCGGTTGGAGTGTACTGACTGCGTTGTGAAGATAAGCAACATCAGCTATGGTTACTGCCTGGATGGGTGACCATTAGTTACATCCATGGTGTCAGAAGTAAACTTGGTCAGGCTCCCAATTTGTCTTAAGGGAACAGAGCATGTAGGGGGTTGAGCTCAAGGGAGCTGGAGCAGTGACAAGGTCTCATGAAGGTCAGGGCGCTGGAAATTTCTGCAAGGGCTCTGGGTTCTCAAAAGATAAAGAGGGGAGGAGTGTAGTGAATATGGTCACTTCCAACAGCGTTGCTGTTGAGCTAGCTTTTCAGTGATGCGGTTAAAGTGTACGGACTGCGTTACATCAATTATGAAAATTCTAAACAAATGAATGGTGAACTGTACACATGATTACAATGAACAATAGGACGTTACAGGTGCCTATGAATCATAGTATGACAATATTTATTTACTTTTCATAACGAAAATATACGTTAGAAATATAACCCAGCCGAAAAAAAAACAAGCCACAATGGGAATCGAACCCGGGACCTCCCGGTTCCTAGGCAAACGCTCTACTGTGTCGCTATAAAAGCTAGCTCATATAGCAAGGCAGGATAAGTGTCCCTTATACATCACCCTACTACATACTCTCCCTCCATTTATGAAATTTTTCCACGACTTTCCTTCTGCCTTGAAATCTGTGGGATGTCGTACTGACTACAGTGGGTTTATTTACGTTGGGCGCCAATGTAACCCAGCTGAAAAAATCCCAAGCCAAAATGGGAATCGAACCCGGGACCTCTAGCTATGAAAGCTAGCTCATATAGCAAGGCAATATAAGTGTCCCTTATACATCACCCTACTACAGAAACAATTATTTGGACAGTGAAAATGTCTTGAAATATTTAGTGCAGCAATGAGCCAGTAGTGGATTATGTGGATCATGTGCAGTAAAGTCCAAATAATTAGACGTAATGGTGGATTCTGAGGTATTTTTTGTATGGGCAGAATTAATACTATGTCTAAACAGTTTATGCTAATTTACTGTAGCAAAGCAATTTCACACTTTTCATGTGTATTTTACGCAGATACGCATCTTATCTGGACTTATGACTGCACATCGACAAAAATTAGGTTGGTATGTGCTACAAAACTTTTGTTAAACAGGGCTTACATTAACTTTTGAAAACTGGAAGTTTGAACTTCCTGGCCTCTGATTTTGGAAGTTTACCTCATAATATTTGGAAGTTTTGACAGTATTGCGCTACAAAAGTCCAGAGTATTTCAGAAATGAAATTAAGTAGTGATGTATAAAATTCATGGTGTTTTTAAGGCCAGTTCTTTTCATCAAGTGTTTATATGCCAATTTATTTAGTGAAAGAGGTTAACATTTAGATAAATTACTTAATTTTTCTTCTTGTTCATCCTTACATGATGGAACATCCTTAGCTGAAATTTTGGAAGTCCTGTGACAAAAACTGGGAGTAAAGTACTCCCAAACTTCCCTTAATGGAAGCCCTGATTAAAAAGTAAAGATCGCCATCAATACACCCACGCTTTCCATGCGGATGACAGGATGTTGTACATGTCAGTCTAGTTTTCGCGCACTTTTCTAGCCGAACAAAGGCTTTTCATGAAGTACATGTGTATTTTAACTGTAAATAAAATTTGTGTTTATGACATGTGAACAGTAAAATTTGGATAGGGGTTTCGCATTTCGATTTAGTATATGTGTTGTGAATTATATTAGTTTCATTTCTCCAGTATAAAATCCTGCGGGGCTAGAAAAACGCAGGCGAAATCACGAAATACTCGCGGAAATGACGCGTGTATAGCTGCACTGTTACATGTATACCACAGCTTAGTACAAAGTTTAAGCGTTATTGGTAGATTCTGAGCTATGTTTTTTTTGTGCTAAAAATAATTATATTTATAGGAGTTTGCCATATGTGATCTGTATTTTTACTAACCAATGAAAAAGCAGTATTCAAGTTTCGCATTACTCGGTGCAATATGGAGGACTTAACATAGAATTTGAACAGTGCATTTTTTAAGGATAAGGATTAAGTGTTAAAATAAGTTTTACGTTGACTTTTTGGCATGCAATTGGTAAATTAATACTGAATCATTGTTAAATGAATAATGAGTGGTAAAATATGAAATTGCAGCTTGTAAAGTTTCCGACACGAATTCATGTCGGAACGATGCTACAGGAAAATAGCACTTTCCAATATGAGGTCGGTGTATATATTGGAGTATGTGCAGAACTGACCTTGGTCAGTGAGTGTCAGCCAGGCATGGTGATTACTGGATTTGCAGTCTCGTGTTGACTCTCCTTGTGGTTTGAATTATGATCAAAAGTTGACACTCTCTGAAACCTTTTGTCCACGCATGTATGAATGATAACTTTCATCATAAATCATAAGGACATGCAAACAGCCAGCTTTCAGCTCAGACATTTGCATGTCTTAATATCATCTATAATTGCTTTGTGGACAGATGATGTCATTATTTTAACTCTCCAATAGTGTTCACATTCTAAATCTTAAGTAAAACATTTAATTCTTACAAAATATATCAGGAGAAAAACTGTGGTATTGCTCGTAAAATTACATATAAACAAGATTGCATGTTGGACATATGGTACTAAAATGGTACTATGGTTGAATATCTCCTATACTGAACAGTGTCTCAATACAAACATGTTTCTTTGTATGGCAGACCTCAAAGAAGTCAAATTCAGATACCAACTAACGGTTTTAATTGGCTCGTACGTGTCTCTGTAAGCCATTTGAATGTTATGGAGCTTAAGTAAATAGGTTGAAACTAAATCATGTTCCTTCGTATTGCAGGCCTCGAAGCAAGACACAAATCTCAATCTGTCCTATGAGACGGTCTTGACACAGTTTTTTGCAAAGAGTGCAGCCATCGTTCAGCCATGTTGGCGATAAAGATCCCACACATGCGGACATCAGAGCCCCATATACCAGATGTGAGTGTGCAGCATCTTACTTAAGTGAGATTTAAAACATGCGGTCTTTTATTGCTCATGTATTGTTTTACACAGGCAGAGATTTACGGGACGCAATTTTCTGCGTCAAATATGCATATATTGTCAGTCAGGACCCATCATTTAAAAAACTGCGTCACATCGGATGCACAATATTTCTAATGTAGCAGTACTCTGATCATTACAAGAAAGACAACTCCAGTTAGTCATGTATGTACAGAGTTGTACATCATGTGTTTCTTGTTGACTGTTAACCAATCGTATGCTCGTGCACCTGTCGTTGCTAGGCACATAGTCGCTTATTCTGAATACTTCTATATTTATCTCGCAAAAGCAAATGTAGTGTGTTTCATTTTAAGCTAAATTGGGTACTAAATTGAAGAAAGAACACAAGGCTATTGAGATGAAATGATTTTTGGGCGTAGATGTGAATAATTTACAGAAATATACTACTGAAATGTTCCAGTTAGGTATAAATATAAACATTAATAATGTATTCTTTTATATTTAAATATTTTTAGCTCACTTGAGCACAAAGTGCTCATGGTGAGCTTTTGTGATTGCCCGCTGTCCGTCGTCCGTGCGTGTGTCCGTCAATTTTTCATTCAAATGACATCTACTCCTAAACCACTTTACAGATTTTTACCAAATTTCACGGGAATGATCATTAGGTGACCCTCTTTCAAAGTTGTTAAATAATTACAGTCCGCTGCATATATAGGTCACCAGAGCTAAAAATAGATTAAAAAATGTGAACTTAGAAAATCTTCTCTGAAACCTCAAGTCCCAGAGGTTTCATATTTGGTATGTAACATCCTATAGTGGTCCTCTACAAAGATTGTTCAAATAATGGCCCTGGGGTCAAAACTGGCCATTTCCCGGGGGTCACATGGTTTATATAGAATATATAGCAAAATGACTTTACAAATCTTCTCCTCTCTGAAGCTGTAAGGCCCAGAGGTTTCATATTTGGTTTGTAACATCCTTTAGTGGTTGTTTACAAGGTTTGTTCAAACCGGGGGTCACTTGGTTTATATAGTAGCAAAATGACCTTTAAAATCTCCTCTGAAACAACAAGGCCCAGAGGTTTCATATTTGGTATGTAACATTTGATAGTGGTCCTCTACAAAGATTGTTCAAATTATGCCCCTGGGGTCAGAACTGGCTACGCCCTGGGGGGTCACATGGTTTATAGACTTAAATGGCAAAACATCTTTTAAAATCTTCGCCTGAAACTGCAAGGCCCAGAGGTTCGTATTTCGTATGTATTTACAGGAAAATCATTTACCTGAGTCCTCTCGACCCCTAAAATTTCACATTGATGTTAAACCCTGCACAGGGAATACAGAATGGTCTTTGTTACAATTGACGAAATTGATATTAAAAAAGATTAAGTTAAAAAAAAAACACTGTCAATATGTACCCAGGGTTTGTATTTCATGCTTATGTTTCCCATATCTTCCAGTGTGTCATTGCGAGGCTGGGGGGACCATGGAAGAGGCTGTGGATACGATCCTCACGGTAACAGACCGACTGCTCAGCAGCGTTTGTGATGCCCATGAGATGGTGAGACAGGCCTAGCAACCTGCACAGTTAGTTTTGTATTATAGAACTCTTATGTTTTGGCTGCATTTTCCATCATCATGTGAATTTATTTCAACCTGACAATACAATGACATCCATGTAGGCTATAATTATGTTAATACTCTCACCATAGAAACTTGGGATAATCATGGAATAATTACTGACTGCATCTGATTTTAAAATGTTCACAATGATTGTGCAGATGAGTTTTGTAACATTGTTTTAAGCAATGGTTCATGATTTTAAAGCAGTGTGGTAAATCACTAATTATTTATTAATTATTTAATTGAAAGATATGTACCCGGTATGTCCTTTGTCTTATAGAACTTTTCTCACTTGTCGACCACAGGTGGCCTGTTGAGTACTCACATAATCACAATAAAAGTTTGAATAAATTCTTAACATATTGTTATACTTACAAGCATTCCATCCACGTGATCTTTTTATATTTCTGTTGTGTTTACACAGTTGAAGTACGGAGGACAAATTGGTCAGCCAGGGACTCGAGTTCTGTAAGCAGTGGGAATGGAACTCGAGCCAGAAACTGGACCTGTACTGACCTCCCTCCTGCCTAGGTGGAAGGGATAGTTGTCAAGTCAAGGATTGCAAACACAAGTTCTTGCCGAGGTAAGATGACAATGATACCAACAATAGTCGCTGCCTCAGTGCCATGCTGTCCAAATACAGTATGAATGCACTGAACAGATTTTTAGCTCACTTGAGCTTGAAATGCTCTGGTGTGAACTATTTTGGTCAGTCATCGTCTGTCTTCGTCTTAATATTAATAATCATTAACATGTCTTGTTGCACATATCGGCAATATGTTCCAGTCCAATGAGGAGTGAATTTTGGCCTCCTCCTTTCCCACCAGATGTGCTTACAAAGTTTGTGCCAAGCATCATGCATATTACTATCGAAAAAAGCTTATACAGTGGCATTTTGTCCTGTTGTGTGTACATGTATCAGTGCGTCTGTAAACACTTTAAATATCTTTTCATAAACTACTAGGAAATATTCAACCAAATTACACAGCAATCATTCTTGGAGAATTAACAATAAACCTACATTTTTATGAACAAGTTCCAGCTAATATAACAATAAACCTACATTTTTATGAACAAGTTCCAGCTAATATAACAATAAACCTACATTTTTATGAACAAGTTCCAGCTAATATAACGCTCAGCCTCCTGCTAAAAATGCCTGATGGTCGATATTTCAAAGCGTGTGAAATAAATGTTTGCATATTTCTCCCATTTGACTGTAAAATCGTGTTAAGTGACATACCTTTTAGATACACCACAATGTATATTCCATATATGTGTTAAATATGTAAACTATTGTCCGAGTTTAGTCTGTTACATATTTACTTTAATTATCCTAAACAAGAAAAAGTTTAGTCTGTTACATATTTACTTTAATTATCCTAAACAAGAAAAATCAACGTATTTTGCACACAGAAATACACTTGATTTCAGTCCGTCATGACAAATAACGAGTGTGGCTCCCATTGATGATACAACACATGGCCTTTGAAACAGATTTCTTTGATTTTTTCTCCTAATTAATATGCATTTATTTACAGCATGTTGCGGAAACCCTCGTATATATGTTATATAAAATGTGCTTTGTTTAGGGAAAAAAAAATCGTATGTATAGGCATGGTAATGACATATTCAAGTCTTTAGCATTAAAAGTGTATCAACAATGTATACTAGTTTCATAAAGATATGTACTTAAAGTGGATGAAAAAACTCAACTTACAAAATTGTTTTACAAATTGAGATAGAAAAGTTTGGTAAACATGGTGCATTTGGAGTCGTTTCCCTTAGACTGATTTATAAATTTTAGCTATTCACTGAATAGTCTGAGCTAGTCTACTTACCCATTCATCGTCGGTTAAAAACAATTTTCAGAGCACACTGCTTCACATAGAAAACTGTGCGTGTATATAATATACAACGTTTCCATGTTTTAAAGGGGAAGCTACATATATAATATTACTTTGCAGTGCGGTTGCAGTGATTGTAAAATAGAACTTCTTTATTTAAATATAGCTATAAATTAAGATTTTAATATTAAATTACAAGAATTACCCCTGTATGACAAGAGTGCAAAAACAAGACTGTTTGTAACAGGTTTACTTTTATAGAGGATTTGCATACAGAGCTTAAACGCTGAAACGATGATAACCCTAACCCGTTTGCTTGAAAATTTGGGTGCCCATTATACATGGTACGCGTTATACACAGTCTTTTTCGGACGTGGAAACTCATTTATATTTTTGTTTATATTGGAATATAAGCGACAGTCAGGAGATATCACTTCATTTTGTTTTCCCAAATTCTATTGCGTCCACCAGACGCAGACGTTATGAAACTGTCTCATTGGAAATCTATGCGCCCCAGACGCAGGGCGCGCATCTAGATTTATAACCGATAATTTCAAGAAATAAAGCTTAATTTTTAACAGTGTTAGTAATCCGATGCTCTGATGCCACTTGCGTACACTAACCAATGTGATTTGCTCTTGTATTTTGTGGTAAGGTAATTTGGTCCACGTCTGAGAGTTGTCTGCATTTGTTCCCACCAATACCCCATCCCTCCCCCCAAAAAATTAAAATAAATTGACCTACCTACCCACCTTGAAAATTCTGGGTCGCTTTACCGCAAACAAACAATTGTTTAAGGATGGCCTAAGTGTTTAAAATATACAATATCACTCAAAAGTATTGTCATCTTGATCGACAATGATAGTTTAGTCAAAATTATTGTAAAAAAAAGTAAACATCTTGCTACCCATTAGAGTTACAACAACATTTTATAAAAATTAAGAGATTATTTACTGGGTCCTCCCCATTCTACGTTTGTATATAAAAACTGCAATAAAAAGCTGTTTATTAAGATTTGACAGATGTAAATAGAGCAAGAAGCATACTTAATCAATGGTTTTAAAATAAAGAATCCTGGTTGAATAAGGGAGGTCTCTGCTAACAACAGAAAAAGTAGATTATCAAATAACAGTTAAATAAAGATCTGTGTTACTAAATTATCTTCCTGTGCATTTACACAGAAGGGAAACAGAAGAGTAAAAGAGATAGTTAGGGTGGAGTTCCTGCAGCATGAGTGATACATGTAAATTGTGCACAATAAAACACACAAAAAATAAATTAGTTCTGAAATAACATTTAACAAGAGATGTTGGTAAAACATGTATGCCCCCCCTACTTGCAGCCAAGTTGTGAATATGTGCAATTTTTAAGAATTTTTTTTTATATACAATCCCATGCGAGGTCTCAATATATGGTATCTCTGTATGAAGTTTCATTAAAATATCTCGATGCGTTCTCAAGTTATTGAGCGGAAACCTTTTTTCTATTTTTAGTAATGGTGACCTTGACCCCACCCACCCCATATGAAATCCCAAGTGTGGTCTCAATATAAGGTATCTATGTATGAAGTTTCATTAAACTATCTCGATGCGTTCTCAAGTTATTGAGTGGAAAACGTTTTTCTATTTTTAGCAACGGTGACTTTGACCCCACCCACCCCATATGCAAACCCAGCGAGGTTTCAATATAAGGTATATATGTATGAAGTTTCATTAAAATATCTCGATGCGTTCTCAAGTTACTGTGTGGAGACTATTTTTAGTAAGGGTGAACTTGACCTTGACCCCACCCACCCCATATGCAATCCCAAGCGAGGTCTCAATATAAGGTATCTATGCAGGAAGTTTTATTAAAATATCTCGATGCGTTCTCAAGTTATTGAGCAGAGACTTTTTTGTTTTTAGTAACGGTGACCTTGACCCCACCCACCCCTTATGCTATTCCAAGCCAGGTCTCGATATAAGGTATCTATGTATAAAGTTTCATTACAATATCATGATGCGTTCTCAAGTTATACAGCGAAAACCGTTTTTAGCAACAGTGACCTTGACCTGTTGACCTCAAAATTTATAGGCATCTTCCTTTCCTCCCAAGTAACCAGCATACCAACTGTCATGATCGTAGGTCAAAGCGTTCTCTAGATATCGTGCAAAAACAAAATGGTCTACGGACAGACATACCATCCGACCGACCGACAGGTGCGAAGCAAGATTCCCCGACTTCTTCGAAGGGGGGCATAATTAGTAAATTCATATATTGAATTATAACCCAGGCAGATATAAATTACCAATATTTGTACAGTGCTAATGATATTGAAAGAGCCAGTAATAGACGATGTAAGCACTGACTGGGTTTAACCCTTTGAATGCATTACTGAGCAATGTTCTAGATTTTATACAAGTTGGTTTTCAAGCGTTGTCGCCCATCATGGGATGATAGTGATAATTTACAGATTGATGAACGATTTGGTTTGACAAGAGTTACCTCCCTGTCGTTAGGTTAAATACAACTAATTTCCCTATTAGTATGGGGTCGTAATGTATAACTGTCAATTGTAGTAAAATTTTGTAAACATGTGCATGACTTTAAAGTCGCTTCCATTAGATTGTTTTAGCATTTCCAAATTTATTTCTAACTAAAAAACAGTTGTAGCATGTATTAACCGTTTTCTGAACATTGCAGAATTTTATTGTCTAGAAAGTTTTCGAAAAATAAAGAATCCATTTTGCATGGAAGCAATGCCAACATTAAAATTAATTTAGTTTGCCATTGCCTACCTACCCGACGAAAAAGTCCCGACTCGAAAGGTTTTTCTTTGTTAAATCAAAGTTGACACCAGTTTTTTTTTAATCTGAGTATTCTATTTTTTTCTTTGGGTTAAATAAAAGCTCGCTCTTCTTTCATTTCGGTTGTTTTCCATTGGGTTAATGAATTAACAGGATCTGATGGACCCTTGCTTATAATATGCCATATCAAAATGCAATTTTAATAATGTTTTATCAAACTTGTGAAAACAATGGGCTGTTTGTCAGCACTCATTGTCTAATTAAAGATGATTGCTAGCAAGCTCTCGTTATATCAACAGACACTTGATTGTATTATCAAAAGCAATGTCTGTGTTATACACTATATTTTGACGCTAAATGTATCGTTTATAAATTTTATTTTATTTTGAATGGCAATGGCTAACAAAAAATTTTTTAAGGTTGGCCCAAGTATTATTTGTGTACAATGCTGGTTCGACCTGACAAATTATTAAGTATCTGCAAAATCCTCAAGATCTGCACAGTATGTCAAGTTGTTAGTACAGTAAAAATGTTTTAAGAATAAAATTAATTCACTCTCTCATATGTATTTGTTGACCACTTAAATACAGCTCCTTGTATGGGTTGAGCACATTTTTCAGTGTCTCTCTCTGTATTTTTTTAGAATTCATCTGTAACGCTGCATGCTTACCAATAGCGAGTCCATGCATGTTTGTAACTCAGTCATGTTTGCAATATATGCATCTTCATTTCTGGATCTTCAGAAAACATGGAGATGTTAATCGGAATAGGTGTTATTACGTCTCATTTATTGATTCGAAATAACGAGGTTTAACTTTAATTTGAAAAACTTTTAATGTTAATATTACAGTGTAAAGTGTATTGTACTGGGTTTGCTCATGCCTTTGCCTGTCTAAATTTTGTTGGTTATTCTTCTATTTTGTTTTACTATTGCATTGATGCATAATTTGTTGTAAATGACTATACTTGATGGTTCAGTTATAGATACCGAAATCAGCTGAAGGTAAAATAAAATAGAGTGCTTCTAAGTATAACTACAAATGAGGAAGTTTAGTTGCAAAAACCCCCATATTTCTTGTGACTGACTTTAAATCAGAATGTGAAAGCAATTGTTAACTCACAAAAGCACAACTACTGATATATTATCATATTGTTCTTTAATATATCTTTGACGTGAAATCCTTTCTGTTGAAAACAATGCAAACAACTTTAGCGGAAATAATATGCCTTAAAAACGTTCTATGGTCCAAGAAAAAATTTGGAAGTTTTATAACAAATTAGTAGTCATCAGTAGACACTAGTTATCAATAGCAAATCTCCCCAGTGAATTCCTTTGTGTAAAATGGTCGTGATAAAATAGCCACAAGCTTAGTAATACAAAACTTCAGATGAAGTACACATTAAGTTAAGATATTTTCAAAAGTGTATTTAAAAATAAGAAAATAAGTGTTAAAACCATCCTAATTTGCATGGTAAACTACTGATCGACATAGTATACCATTTTGATAATTGTTTTGAAAAACTGTTGGTGCGATTTGCGTATCAGATGTTACCGATTGTTTGAGACTTGTTCAGAAGCCAATTCTCAATGTACTGTTCTTTTGAAATACAACCCATTGAATTGCTTTTTATTACCTAGTACTTTGTGAAACATTCAAGACCTAAAAATTCATAAACCTATAAATTGAAGATATATTCAGTAAAACATTTTTGCTAATTGAATTATAGATAAGACAATGAACATAATCACGAACTATTGAACTGAATAACTACCGTAGTTAATCTCGCAATTGACATTTGTTGTAGAAACTCTAGGGTTTCATATGCCATACAATGTTTATACAGAGGTGTGAGCCACCCATGCGAAAAGTGGTTAATGAGTTCATGAACAATTAGAAAACTTGAGTTGTGAGTTCATGAATAGTACGATGAACAGCAAATGGCAGGTTCATGAACCAATTGTTAGGGAACTGTTTATGAACAATCGATGAACTGTTAATGAACCATTTTTGAACCAAAGTTCATGAATGGTTCCACGTACAAGTCAGGAACTAAGTCATCAACCGTAAGTGAACCTCTTGTGAATCACATTTCATGAACTGGTATTTTGAGACTGTTATTGAACAGGAACATGTTAAGAATAGGTCAAATCCAACCGTTGTAACTACATGTTTCAGTATGCTCCCCAACATTTCATGAATGATCAGTTCTGATAAATTGTTCAGTTTAACATTTCTCACAAATTTTTTGGCGTAGCTGTCTAAGATCACTTTTGACCTAGATTTCTTGCGATCATTTTATGCAGCGGGAAAATTGAATGCCAATAAAATTGGGCAAATTTTCAATTTTAGGGAATTCAAACTTACAACAATAGCTCGATGTCTACCAATAACTGTTTTATACTTTTGGGGATTATAATTGTTTACATAAGCGGTTAATATAAAGTTATAAACATATCTTCGACATACACTCTAAAACTGAACATACTTATGAACAATTTTACTCATTAAATGTCATGAACAGAATGTATTATTCATTCACATAATGAAATAACTTTTTTGTTTAGCCTAACGACACGCTTGATAAAAAGCAATTCTATTCTAGTGAGTTCAAAAAACGCCAGGTCATTCTAAAAATGGCGCGCGTTTGGCAGCCGGTGTATAGATTCTGGATTGGTTGCCCTTTTGTTAATATTATGATAGAAGTTGGGTACCAGACTGGCCGGTTCATAGCTGTGTTACATGCATCAATAAGCGTCCAGAGAACCATAAGCTCGAATATTTCAATTAATGGAGAATTTATGTTTATAAACTTACTGGTATGTTTATTTGAAATTTAATTGCGGTTGCGTTTTATTTATTTAGAATTGCACATTTGTATCAACTTCTCCATTTTTTATACCACTAACAAAATATTTCATAGGACTACATGACGATTAAAAATTATATGCGGTTGGAATATTACTGAATCTATCAAAGTATGTTACATCTTTTTATAATACAATGTGGTGAAAGAAGTCTCGAAATACGTCGATATTTTATTCATGTTACTTTTACTTCGCGTAGCATGAATACATTATGTGCAATCCTACTTCTACACAGAAACCTAGGTATATTCCTAGCGAATATAAATTTACATAACCAATGAAATTTTATCAAATATGAAATCATTATTTCTAATGCGCAGAATGTTCCCTGAAGATTGCTTGTCTGCATTGGATACACACTATAAATGATTATTTGACTTCAAAATGTTTATGTATTAGATAACTTCAGAGATAACAGTAGGTTATGTTACTAAAAAACGTTCGCAACAATTTTTCTCAACGACAGATTTTCTTAAACATTTGCACAAATATGCGTCAATGCATCTTAATACTAAAACAGTCTTAAAAAATAGGGGTCACCAGCCTTGTTCCGGATATATTGGGTTTTGAAGGCGGTACCTGTCGAAGCCCTTTTTTCAGTTTGTGTGATTAGCAGTGTAGATGTTTCTTTTGGCAATATAAAAGGGCAGTTTAATGATAAAACGCGCTTTATCTACAGTTACCATTTAAAAAATGACTTTTAATGGACGCTTAACTAGGTTAATTGTTCATTAAATGTGCCTGTAATGTCAATAAAGAATTAATAAATAATCAAATATCTTTTGATCCAAATGACAGAGTTTGTTAAAACAACCCATATACTTGCGTCATTGTATACTGAAACTAAAACAGTCTTAAACGATAGGGGTCACAGGCCTTGTTCTGGAAATATTGGGTTTTGAATACGGTTACGGTTCTTACAACTGATATGTTTTTACATGTTAAACATGATTTACTCTACTTGGTTTTTTACATTTATATGGTGCCATTATGAAGATATTTAGTTTCGTAGAGTGTAGTAACTCTAGTGTCACTGTATGTACCAGTTTCAAACCCGAAAGGGTTTATCATTGCTTATGGACTTCGTTGCAAAAACATTTAAAACATTTTTGAAAACAACATTACAGAACAATAATTTTTTTTTTATGTCAATCACTGATACGCAAAGTTGAACTGACATGAAATCGGTCTGTGTAGTGGTGTTTATAAATAATTTATTATTTTAATTCAAACATATACCGGCATGTGAAAAAAAGATGGTAGTATCCAATCATAAGCTCTTTTATGTATTTTTATAAAATTATTACTATGTTGTTTTTTTTGTATTGCCCCTATATGTTAATGCCATGCGAAATGGGATTTAGAAAGCAAAACTGAAGTTGATTCATTTAACGTTGTATCGTAGATGGGGGAGCATATGCGGGACTTAGACTGAAAGAGATTCTCGACAGGCGGGAATTTGTCATGCCGCATAATTGTGGGTCCCAGGAAATATACTTGTATTTTATATCCGGTAATATTAGCCCCTGGGCCATTTGAAATGCCATTAAGAATGTCCCACTGTGGGGATTCAGACAAAAATGCTTGGCCCTAGGATGGTTAATTAGATCCCCAAAAATAGATTTTGTCAAATTCCTCTGGGTCAGTCCGCCTTGAATGGTGCATAAATGGGCCACTTAACCAGGAAGAAGAATGTAGTGATGCCAAAATGCATGTCAAACAGGAAATCAGATAGGTTATTGATGCCAAAATGCATGTCAAACAGGAAATCAGATAGGTTAGTGATGCCAAAATGCATGCCAAACAGGAAATCAGATAGGTTAGTGATGCATGTCAAACAGGAAATCAGATAGGTTAGTGATGCCAAAATGCATGTCAAACAGGAAATCAGATAGGTTAGTGATGCCAAAACGCATGTCAAACAGGAAATCAGATAGGTTAGTGATGCCAAAATGCATGTCAAACAGGAAATCAGATAGGTTAGTGATGCCAACATGCATGTCAAACAGGAAATCATATAGGTTAGTGATGCCAAAATGCATGTCAAACAGGAAATCAGATAGGTTAGTGATGCCAAAATGCATGTCAAACAGGAAATCAGATAGGTTAGTGATGCCAAAATGCATGTCAAACAGGAAATCAGATAGGTTAGTGATGCCAAAATGCATGTCAAACAGGAAATCAGATAGGTTAGTGATGCCAAAATGCATGTCAAACAGGAAATCAATAGGTTATGAGTATGAACTCACTGGCTGTGTAATAAATCCTGATCATGTTATCCATCTTTCTAAGTCGATGTTGCAAATGTTTGCCCATAAATCGTGTTCTAATAATGCATGTTTTTGGACAAACAATATGCCTTAATTCCAAGCAGAAATTCCAGTCATAAAGTAAAATACGTTGACGTATTCTCTTGTGTGCAGTTAGGACTATTGGCAGTAGGAATTAACTATGACATCTCAGAATTACATGAACTTTTTCGAAACGCATAAGCAAATAAAAACTATTTGATGACACATTTGTTGGAGTTATCAATAATATTTGTATCAACAATTAATTAAAAGTTAGTGAAATGTATACTGTTACTCACGTATGTCTAAGACATTAAATCGTAGATCTACTGCATTTAGATCGAGGGAAGCACTTAACTGCATGCAATATAGGTCGCAATAATGCAGGCAAAACTGGATTTATTGAATCTTCTGCGTTATTTATAAAAAATATAATCGGTACGTGTTAATTTGGGCCCCAAAAATGTTTTGGGAGTGCCCTATAGTAATCTGTCCATCCGTCTGTCCGTCCGTCCACATTTTTCATGTTTTTCTTTCATAACTTCAAAACCGTTTCAGCTATTAATTTGAAACTTCATGGGTGGATAGATCTCATTGAGGAGAAGTGCAATGCACAAGAACCATTACTCTGCACTTCATGGTTATGGAGTTATTGCCCTTTGTTAATTTTTTATACTGCATTTTTGCCTGGAGCATAACTCTTAGACTATAAGAGGTATTAACTTTAAACTTCATACGTGGATAGATCTCATTGAGGACAAGTGCAGTGCACTAGAACGGTTACTCTGCACTTCATAATTCTGGAGTTATTGTTGGTTTCAGCTCTCTAACTTGAGAACAAATTGAAATATTGTAATTAAACTGCATACATAATTACCTTATGTCAAGACCTGGCTTGGGATTACTTAGGGGGTGGATGCTGTCACTGTCAAGGTCACTGTTACTAAAAATAGAAAAACGGTTTCCGCTCAATTACTCAAGAACGAATTGAGCTATTGTAATTCAACTTCGTACATAGATTCCTTTTATCACAACATCGCTTTGGATTGCATATGGGGTGGGTGGGATGAAGGTCAAGGTCACCATTACTAAAAATACAAAAACAGTTCCTCACCTTCAAACATGCAATCATTCGGGGCCCGCTGCCACTCCTGTTATAGTGTATGTCTGTAGCATGAAAAACCATATTGAAGTAATCTTACTAGATTTGATGGATGAGTCACCAACAAAATCTGGTTTTATTGGACGCCAAGTACATTAATAAATCTTAAAATGTACAAATGCAATTCATATTAACACTTTCAACGCCTACAGTAAGCACAAAACGCAAAAGTGGACATTAACATAAAATCGGAGTGAAGAACAACGCTCAGCACGTTTAGCCTGCTGTTGTAATGCACACTGGCCGTCATATAAATAATTCCATGTTTTCCAAACTTACATAGTTTGCGCATGACCATAAAAATTGATTGATAAAATTTGATTTCCAACAGTTGCAAGACTTGCATGCAGTTATTTTGACATTCGACATTGATGTCTTCAGAGTCTGAATTATCATCATTTATCATCATTGGACAGAAAAGTATCAAAGAAAATGCAAAATTTACCTTATAGCTCAGCCATTGGAATTATTGCATTGCAACTAGTTCTCCAAAACTGCATGCGAACAAAATATCAAAATCTACTGTTTTTGCATTTTCCAGAATTTTGTCAATGACTAAATGAAAAAGGGTCACGTAAGGATATCTAGGAAAATGATTTGAGAATCATAAGCAGAAAAATGCACATCCACTACCTGACTCATACTTAAGTTATCCCATTGCACTAACCGATGTTTTGAATCAAAATTGATCCTATCCACCCTCTGCATATTGTTCGGATACCTTAATTTTCAAACCCTGTCACAACAGTATGGTCTTCATCCGTACCAGTTGTCAGGTGGGCTATCATGGCCCTCTTGTTTCTTACATTATGTGTTATATCGCGTGATGTCATAGTGTTTATGGACATTAGCAACAGTATTAATGCAATTACATTTGACTTTACGATTGTGTATGTATTGCTTTATAAATAAAAAATGAATAAAATCAATCCATGCACAGTAGTCGATTCACAGTTAAATATACGAAAGTCATTTAGCCAAACGCAAAAATCTCACACTGCATCAATTAAAGTTGATTAATACGTTTAATACATGTTTTAACAGCTGTCGTTGTCTATGGTACAAACAACGGGCTAGGTGTCTGACGGGGAAGAGGCGTGAAAACTTCGTTGAGAAGGTGTGAAAAGTCTCATTGACGATATTATTCGTTTTATCGCGTTAACGTTTCGATACAAACATTATGATGGTACTGGACAATTTGGAAAGGAAATGGACGGGGGAGGCAGCTGTATTCGTACATGTATGTAGTGTCCCGTCATTTCATCGTATCACAATTCACAGTATCGCGTTTCAAATGGAATTGCATAGTTAGTCTCGTTTAGTCAAACAATGTTTTTTATGTCGTAGTCAAATGAATTAAGATTGCATGTTTAGATCTATATCGTGTGAAGCATTTTCAATAGACACGGGATAACTTCCCTCATTTGGTGTTTGTTAATCATTATCTAGGTGAAGATAACTTCCCAGTAAGGGTGTTGACTAAATCGTTATCAGTGGAGCACATCACATTAGCCATTGTGTATGATGCTAAAAATACATAGTTAAATTCCTTGTCATTGTTAATGTCTGATAAGTATAAAAGATAAAGCAAGCTTGGTTTGCTTGGTTTAAAGTCCACTGACCTTTCAAATGCCAATTTTCTAGGGATGAGTCCTAAATTGACTACACTTTGACTTTAACATTTTGCACCCAAATATTGCATTGTCCTCAGAGAAGCAGAAAATCAGAGAAATTGACCATTGCACATGAATGATACTTTTTGTGATGGTGTGTACTTCACTTTATGAACTCAATCACACTTTAGGTAAGCTCAGTTGGGAAAACATTAGCCTTATAAAACATTTGTTCATCCACTTGTATGGTTGCACAGTGGCCCTTTTTGGATTGTGTAGTAAATATTGTTTATGCCTTCTAATGAAAAGCTTACCATTTGTTAGGCCGTCCAGCCGAGGTTAAAGTTTTTTTTATAGAGTCCAATATCTTAAGTATTATCCCACCAGGAAAAGCAACCCCTATAACTCTGTTTTATAGTTTGACAGATTTATGTCCCTTTTTTAAGTTAGACATTTTTTGGTTTAAGTTTTTCATTGGGTTTTCCAGAGCAGCCATTTTGACTGAAGTTATAAAGTTTACATTTTTCATTCATTTTTATTTGTGTAGATACATTTTGGTGTCAGTGTGGGACTGAAAGCGTGCGTGTTCGGGGGACATATTTCACCTGATAGTTACAGCACTTCACATATGTCTTCGGGGTCATTATATAAGGTCACTGGCCAAGCCCCATAACTGTGACCAGCATTTTAGCAGAATTTTGGCCTTTTTTGTTCTTTGAAATTTCAGATTAAATTTTTCTCATCTAGCAGATCCGGGTTCAGTAAAACATATCCGACCTAGCCCGATGCCTACGATTTCTAACATACACAGTAGTACCAGGGCAAAAGTTAATTGAAAACAATACGCTGGGTATATATCCCTTATTTGTAATATATATTTTTTGTCCTGTATTATATAAAAATGTCAAATGCAATTCACTGTTGGAACATGGTAATAAAATTAGGACATTTACAATTTTCGAAAAAAATATAATGTGAAGTCTAAGTTTAAGTAAACCCAATGACCTCTTTCGAGTTTAAACAGTCTTGTCGCAATAAATAGTGTAGTTCCTAACAATCTAAATCAACAAACTTCTTGTTCAATCTTCCATTAGCATTCATACCAAATTTCATATTGTTTTATATATTCGTGAGAAAGATATAACGTGAAAAGTAGAGGAGAGTCCAAACCTGGCTCCAATTCCTGGCGATTTCAATGATTTACCGGCTCCATGATATTTCTTGTAAAATATGTTCGTCTGTCTGTCCATTAGTTTTTTTCGATGAAACAAAAACACAAAAGCATAGCACATGTGAAGACAACTGCATGACTTTGAATGTGTGAGTTATTCAAATTTAATGACATTCACTTCAAAAAGAGACTATGCATAACACATCGGTAAATGAAAAATACAAATAATTCTCGATGCCTCTGTTTGAATGTAGTAAGCTATGGATTTTACATGTTTAAAGATTTTCCTGAGAAAACATTGAATGTCAAATACGAATTTAGTGGACAGGCACATCAACTAGGGCAATTTACTGCCAAACAGGTGAGTGGCATACAAATGAACCAACATGTCGTTCGAACATAATATGGTGAAGTGTTAATTTATTCAGTGAAACAAAGTGCATTTGATGATGATGATAATGTTGATGATGTGCAAAGATTTATTATATATCTTTGATACGGTTCTGTAGCTGCAACATAAAGGTATTATAACCGCACTATCAAAAGTTAACTCCCTCCCTAACCCAAAATCTTGGATCCGCCCCTGTCTCTGTAATTACTACAGATATTCAGTTGAAACTTCACACATGTCTTCGGGGTCATTATTTGAGGTCACTGACCAAGGCCCATAACTCTGACCCGCAATTTAGCCCGTTTTGTACTTAGAAATTGCAGCTAAAGTTTGGTGCAATTACTTCTTATCTCTAAATCTACTACAGGTATTTATTTGAAACTTCACACATGTCTTCGGGGTCATTACATAAGTTTACTTTCCAAGGCTCATAACTATGACCAGCATTTAAGCAGAATTATGACCCTTTTTTGTACTGACAAAGACAAAAACTCTTGACACAGTGGTTGAATAGTCGAGTGCGCTGTTCTGAGACAGCTCTTGTTTTTCACGTTCTGGTGGCCTTGCAGAGTCTCAGATAAGGCACCTACACACTTAAATTACGCACACAAATTGGAAGATACGCAGAGAAAATATAATTTGTCTGTACATTTATGCACACATTTTTTGCCAATGTTCGTGTACACAAGTGCCTGGAAGACAGAAACAGATGTTCACATTTCTTTCTACCTCAATGTGCAGTTGATATGTCCAGTAGTTAGCAATAAAATTCTTAGATGTCCATTATTTTAGATCCCGGTATTAATGAGGTACATCGTAGCATGCTTAGACGACCACTGCCTACCAGCTTGTCACCAAGCATCTCCCACTGTGGGGATTTAGGACAGTAATGCTTGGCTCTAGGCTGGGGAGTTACACCAAAAATAAATTGGTGGAATTCCCCTGGTTTCCCCCCCCCCCCCCCTATTATTGTAGTGTTGCTACCTTATTTAAGGGACCTATTCACAGATTGATTGACGGAACAACAATTTTTCAACTTTATGTCACAGATTCCAAAAATAAAATAATAGTGTATATAATGGAGCGATATAACACTAAGGACATAGAAATACACTGTAAATACTGTTTTGTTTATGAGCAATAATCAGTTAAAATTGATAAAGCTAAACGATGGAATAATTATAACCCCACAACCGAAGTTTAGTGGGGGGGGGGGGGGGGGTATATAGGAGTGAGCTTTTCAGTCTGCGGGCCCGTCGTTTTCATGTTTGACATATTCAAATAATTTTTAGTACACGTGTAACATCATAGAATACAGGTGAAGATCGATTTTGGTTATAAACCACTAAATTGGACAGAGTTATGGCCCCTTTTCGACTTAAATTCCCCCCAAAACATGGTTTTTGTATGATAACTCAAGAATGGCGTGACATATTCAAATAATTCTTGGTACACATCTGTTGCATAATAAAATACAGGTCAAGTTCGTCTTTGGTTTCAGGACTGAAGGCTCCACATATTTAAATTATTTTTTATACATGGGTGCAACATAATAAAATACAGGTAAAATTCAACTTTGTTTACAAACCACTAAATGTTGAGAGAGTTATCGCTCCTATTGAAATTAAATTTTTCTTTGTGTCCATTTCTTTCGAATGGAGGCCATAGTTTTGTGCCAAGGCCACATTGTGGGGGTAAATCTGTCACTCATGTGACAATTCTAGTTTGGAGTGTTTCTGTTGTGTTCGTTCAAATTGTTGACAACACATGGATCACTTACATAAAATTGCAAAATACGGTACTAAATATAGCAATCGGAATGGTGAGTGGTTAAGGCGATAGCCTTTTGATCCAAAGGTATGCTTTGAAGCCCGGTGGGTGCAACTTTTTTTTATTAGCTCACCTGAGCACAACGTGTTCAAGGGGAGATTTTGTAATCGCCTTTTGTCCGTCGTCTGTCGTGAATCGTGATTCGTGCGTCGTTAACATTTACATTTTTAACACTGTTAAGGCCACATTTATTGCCCAATCTTCATGAAACTTGTTCAGAACATTTGTCCAAATGATATCTCGGCAGAGTTCGAAACTGGGTCATGTGGGGTAAAAAACTAGATCACTAGGTCAAATTGAAGAAAAAGCTTGTTGACACTCTAGAGGACACATTTATTGCCCAACCTTCATGAAACTTGCTCAGAACATGTTTCCCAATGATATCTCAGCTAGTCCGAAAATAGTTGCCCTCCATTGAAAAACATGGCTGCCAGGGGGGTTGACAGTTTTCATTATATGGTTATATTGAAAACTTTATAAAGCTTGTTAACACTCTAGAGGCAACATTTTTCGCCCAATCAGAACATTTGACCCAATGATATCTTGAACGAGTTTGAAATTGGGTCATGTTGGGTCAAAAACTAGGTCACTAGGTCAAATTGAAGAAAAAGCTTGTTAACACTTTAGAAGTAACATTTTTAGCTCCCCTGAGCAAAACATAATGACCTTTTCTGATCGCCTTTTGCCCGTCATCCATCGTGCGTCAACATTTTCATGCAAAGAACATCTCCTTAACAACTGGGCAGATTTTTACCAAACTTCACAGGAATTATCCTTGGGTGACCTTGAAAAATTGTTCAAATCGTTCCAGTCCGCCGAGTATGTAACTGAAAACTTAAAAATTCTTCTCCTCTGAAACCACAAGGCAAGTTTGTGTATTCAGGCGTCATAAAAATGACGTCATAAATGATTCCAATTCTGTCACTCGTTAGTATGGTGGGGAAAAATTGCCATATTTTGTGAGTCGTTTTCACTAAATTATAATTTTGTTGAATTTTATATTGTGTTTTATGTAAACACATTCATGTACATACTGTACATGTATATAAATTTGCCAAGGGTTGTAAACCACTATTTATAGATTGATGCTATTTATGGCAAAATAGTCCATTTTATGTTATATTTATACTGCAGTGAAAATATAAAATCTTATATTTTCACTGCTCCAACAGAGAAAATATAACATTTTAATTCACAAATATATTTCAATATTTCACTGAAAAGCATATAATAAAAACGCATCTTCACAGTGGTTTTAGGGAGATATGAAAGGAAACTCCTCATTATATCGCTGTATAATGCAAAATATTATGATGTATCGCCATACAAGTCAGTGTACAGGTGCAGGTGTCTGCAGTTTGTCTGAACAATCAATTTTTTAAGCACATCCTGCTCCGATGACATCTTTTTGTACTATATTATTTTGTAGATACATAAATAAGTGTAATTATAATAATAATGTTAATTTATGCAGTTTTTAGTAACATGTGATGCTACATAAGCAGTATTAAATTGAAATAACTCCATTGCAAATCCTGATGATTTGTTCATAAATATCTACACTTCAAATGTATCATCTGACTAGCTTCTTCAAATTTTTATAATTTATTTTTCTTTCTTCATACATTTATTCAGTAAAAATGAACATTTTCCCACGGCATATAATGTCAAAGGTGGGAACAATGATACCTATTTTGTCCATGAAGTCAAACATTTAACATTTTATTGCGAAATTTGAGATGGGTGTTTTCATTGTGGCACGAAAGAAAACTATCTGGTTTAAGTGCTTTGCATTTAAGGCAAATGTTGATGTCATCTATTCTTATACAGTCTTGCTTTTTTTCAACCATTAGTTTCATAATATCAGGTTCGTTTTTGAAACTGGGTTCATGTATCTTAAAGGTGTTGTAATAAAAGCAGGTAAAATATCTATTGGTCAGTGTTTGGGCAGTTGCTTTTGTTGTTTATTTAATTCACCATTTTTGTTTGTAAATAGTATTTATTTGGTTGTTTATCCTACAGCAACGGTTACATTCAGTTTTGACTTGGGACAATAAGAACCACACATGTGCCCATGTGCATATACATGTGGTATTGTTTTTTTTACTGTGCAATAAAAAAATATGTTAGTTTTAAAGTTCTCTTTTAATATGCAATCTGGACACAACTTTTCTCAACATTGTATATAATTTTATTGAAAGAAGTGCTTACTTAAGTAAAATAAATGGACATGGTTAACTCCACGCGAGCTTATGCCATGGCGGTTCTTCTGTCGTGTGAGCGTCTGTGCGCAAACTTTTTTTCTTTAAATAACATCGCTTCTGAGACAGGTTGGCCAATTTTGATGAAACTTCACATAAATGTTCCTTGGGAAGTCATCTACCAAAGTTGCCCAAAGGTTTCCCATCCATTGAAAAACATGGACGCCAGGGGCCTTTTTTCCGTATATGACTATATTGAAAACTTTGAAAATTTTCTTGTCAGAAACCACTGGTTGGATTTCCAAATAATTTAACAGAAATGTTCCTTGGGTGGTTGTCTACTGAAGTTGCGCAAATGTTTCCACACAGTTGAAAAACATGGTCACCAGGTGGTGGGGCCATTTTTCCTTAGGCATAAAAAAAGTTGTTTGTTTTGACTAACCCGACCGACCATGTTCTTTTGAACCCAACCATAAACTTTTTTTTGCCATTTGGAAATTTTTGTTTTAAATATTCGAGTTGTTTAAAGAAAATAAAATATTGAATGTTTCTTTACGAAGGCAGTAAATAGACTGGGATCCGGCCTCTAGACCTGTTATTTTAATATTATATTACAATCGCGGCACCAATCTAGGCAGCACTGCCAGTAGTATTGGTGTTGTTTAACCGTTGCTCTTTGTTACAATTTTGCCATGGTTGGCTTTAGTAAATAAATGCAAAGTTTGTTGGAGCTTTCCTCCTAAATACAGACAGCAAGTGATCATTTTGGCGCACATTTAACAATAACGAGTGTCTATGCCTTAATACTGACAGTAATTGATCATTTTGGTGCACATTTAACAATAACGAGTGTCTATGCCTTAATACTGACAGTAATTGATCATTTTGGTGCACATTTAACAATAACGAGTGTCTATGCCTTAATACAGACAGTAATTGATCATTTTGGCGCACATTTAACAATAACGAGTGTCTATGCCTTAATACTGACAGTAATTGATCATTTTGGTGCACATTTAACAATAACGAGTGTCTATGCCTTAATACAGACAGTAATTGATCATTTTGGCGCACATTTAACAATAACGAGTGTCTATGCCTAAATACAGACACTAATTGATCATTTTGGTGCACATTTAACAATAACGAGTGTCTCTGCCTTAATACAGACAGTAATTGATCATTTTGGCGCACATTTAACAATAACAAGTGTCTATGCCTTAATACTGACAGTAATTGATCATTTTGGTGCACATTTACCAATAACGAGTGTCTATGCCTTAATACTGACAGTAATTGATCATTTTGGCGCACATTTAACAATAACGAGTGTCTATGCCTTAATACTGACAGTAATTGATCAGTTTGGCGCACATTTAACAATAACAAGTGTCTATGCCTTAATACAGACACTAATTGATCATTTTGGTGCACATTTAACAATAACGAGTGTCTATGCCTTAATACAGACAGTAATTGATCATTTTGGCGCACATTTAACAATAACGAGTGTCTATGCCTTAATACTGACAGTAATTGATCATTTTGGCGCACATTTAACAATAATGAGTGTCCATGCCTTAATACTGACAGTAATTGATCATTTTGGCGCACATTTAACAATAAGGAGTGTCCATGCCTTAATACAGTTGGAATGTGTGCAGGGCCCATGACCACAAAGCTCCGTAGTGAACACTTCTGTAAATGTCTTAAAATCATAAAGCTCCTAAAGTATGTGGCTGGATCATTAAAATTTTATTTTGTTTTGGGATCAGGAACCAGTTGTGAAAACGTATCTGTGTATTACATTTTTATCGAGTGCATTGGGATTCTCTCCCAAATGGCCATCGCCCCCAGAAGACTCGTTAGTTGGGTTACGGGGGATAATGCGAGATAAAGAATATGCCCCGTTCCAGAGGCGACCCTGGGTCTTTTACTGCCCTGTGTGAAGCACCTAGTACACCTCGGTTTAATGTCTCATGCCAAAAGTTAGTAGGTTAGGGTGTGGTGGGGTGGGGGATCTAACCTGCAACCCTGGATTGTGAAGCCAGCGCGTTGCCACTAGACCAAGGAACCGCCTGCAAAAATTGTGAAAATCCTATTGGAACACTTCTTTTTATACCTGAAAATTTAATTGAACTTCCAGGAAGGATGTTTGTGGCCAGTGTGGCTTCCCTGGTGCAAGTGTTGAAATTACAGTACAGAAGAAATACTGACCTGTACAATGTCACTGTGTGTTTAAATTGGGAATAAAAAACAAGAACAATGAACCCCCACATAGGAAAAGGAAATAGGAACTCATGTCAAAAGTGAATTTTATGAACTTGGAAACTTTGGCTTTGGTTTTCATATTGTTTTATCCAAACTGCCTATTAAATATAAAGTGTGTCTTTGTTTTATTATTAGTCTTAATAAGTTATAAAAATTAATTTATAACCAATTACTAAACAATTTGTTAATGTGGATGTAGATCCGTGCGTGTTGGGTCAAGAAGGAAAAAAAAGTATTAAAAAAAAAAGATATGCCTACATACCTACCTACCATACTTTTTCCAAGACTTTAGCGGAAACAAACAACTTTAATTTTGGCCTTATAAGGCTATTTTGAAAACTATGAAAATCTTATTGTCAGAAACCACTGGATGGATTTCCAAATAATTTCACAGAAATGTTCTTTGGGTGGTTTTCCATCAAAGTTGCACAAATGGTTCCACTCCATTGAAAAACATGGCCGCTAGGGGGCTGGGCTCTTTTTCCTTATATGGCCATGTTGAAAACTTTGTAAATCTTCTTTTCAGAAACCACTGGTTAGATTTTGAAATAATTTCACAGTAATGTTTGTTGATGGTTCTCTACTAAAGTTGCTCAAATGTTCCAATCGATTTTAAAATGTGGCCGACAGAGGTGGGGCTATTTTACCTTATATGGCAATATTTAAAACTTAGAAAATCTTCATGTCAGAAAGCACTGCTTGGATTTCAAAATGATGTCACAGAAATTTTCCTTGGGTGGTTCTCTACCAAAATACTTTTATTTTTTTGAATTGTTAAAAAAACATGGCCTTTTTCCTGATATAGCATATCAATGTCCCTTTGCTTCTGACACTCCGTCTTTATCCAGCAAGTGGAGCGATACAGGCACTGGTGTGCCTCTTGCTTTACATTTTGATAGCCACTATATTTTTTTTACCAAACTTACCATGCCTCTTAAAAGCAATGTTTACAAATTATGCTGATATTAGGTAGCAGTTTTATAGATCCCATTTCATATATTACTGTACACGTTTCTGCTTGGTGATTGTTATAGTTCACTGCTAAAAAAAAATTTGTTTAACAATAAAATAACAGCTTCTTGATAGTTTTGTATCCTTATAATAATTGTTTTCAACAAACCCAATAGAGCTGTATGCTTTGATCAAAATGGAATTTGGTTCAAATGGCCTGAAATCATTTATCCACATTGGATTATGGATGTTTATACTTTTTGCTTTATTTAAAAAAATGTTTGATCCCTACTTGAGGAGCGTTCGAATTAACTTTCTCCTGTTTCTTGTTCTAAGCCAACCTTTGACCTATGGTGCGAGCAGTAGTCCAGTATGAATAAACCCTATTACTGTTACAGTTTTAATCTACTACACTGGTCATAAAAGAAAGCGTTCAAACAACAACATTACGGAGAATTGATTTGCAACACGTTTGGAATAATTATGACTAAAACACATTAAATAAATGCATTTATGTAAAATAATGCATATAAATTATGTTATGTACTGATAAATTAATTTGCGATAGTGAAGTGATGTATTTGGATACGTATCATACCCCCAAATGTTGCTGATCAACATACATTAAGTAAAGAATTTCTTAGAAATTGTAAGAATGATCAATGCCAAGTTGACTTCTTTGTTTGGTTTATCTATCAATAAATATTGAAACCAAAACAGAAACGTTCGCTGAGTTTTAATGTAAATAATATTTTTATGTTTGAATAGATTTGACAGAAATCTTCGGTTTGTTGTATAAGTTTATCTTTTGAATCTACTGGGATGAACTGGCGGATTTTTCAAATATCAATAACCATGTGCATTTAGTTATGTGAGTACATCTCTAACGAAAAGGTGACAATTTGGCATGTACTTTATGAAAGTTTCTTTCTTGGTTCAGTATATTTTAATATGTATGCATACTGATAAATTTCTACATCAATTAAAGAAAGCATTATGCAGCATATTTGTTCAGATACAACTATGTAGCTACAGTCGAAATGTGATCATGCGAATCGCAGCCAAACAACATTATTTGGAAGTCGTCAGGACGGATAAAAATACTTTGAAATAATCATTATTCGAATAATACATTTCTAGATTCGTTTAATATGAATCACTCTTCTAAAATTGCAAAGATGTATACTAGTGATGTTTTTTTAAATTTCTTATTGCACCAGTCATTGTGACTAATATACAAGGCACAAGTTATTTTATTTTGAATCTGTTGCAATTATATGCAAACAGATGACATGAAAACGTAAATCCAACTTAAATACGAAAACTTTATAAGTGCTTGATACAAGCTTGTTGCTGCAATAGCTTGCCAAGTTATAATTATACAAACATACTTACTGTTCCATTTAATCGATTTTACTCGCCCCATAAAGGTGCGAAAATCAAGCAGAGACAAATGCTGATAATAACAATAAAGGTGTGAAAATTGATTTTGATCTTCATGATTCATACTTTGACTTTACAGTTGATTTAATGCACTAAAAACAGGGGTTGGGACCCCGACCTGGGAGCCTTTCGAATGATCTTTCTCAAGAGACACAAAGTACTGGTTCTACCCAGGAAAAGGACTTGAGAGTTTCTCTGTATTTGTGGGTATCTTACGTAATCATAGTATGCCCATTCATTTTCACAAGTCAAGAATAGCTCAGTTGGTAACAGCGGTCTACTGTCATTTGTTCTTATGACTCCGTCTTCGTGAGTTTGATGCCCATTCAGGGTGTTTTTTTTTAAAGTATTTTTCTTTATTGTTTTTATCAAAATTCTCATAATGTAGCAAATTATTCATACGTTATATTGTATTATTTAACATAATAACATTAACATTACTGAAAGGGATCATTTTTTTGTTGACATAGTCCCTTTAAGTATAAAATGAAATGTTTATCATGATGAAGAAGGATTTGGCTATTTTTATCAAAAACCATGGTGGTATAAAATGACACAAATGTTGGAAATGAATAATTTAGGCTTCTAGATTACATTTTAAGATTGTAACCCTGTCATGATTAATCTTACAAGATGATATCTTCCCAGTATGATTGTCAAATAAATGGATGCCAAGGTGACACAACAAATTAACAATTGTGTAAGATGAGATCATGTTGTACATTTCATTGGTCGCAAGCAATTTGGAGAATTGCTCGGATATACTAGTAGTTAAAAAAACATGGTTATGATAGAGGAAGAGCGCACTGGTTTTGCAAAATCAAATGCCCCATGTTTAAGTCCTTCATTGTCTGCATAGCAGTTTTTTTTTTGTGCCCCCCCAAAAGTAATTTCTTCAAAGAACCAAAAAGTAAAAAGAATAAAAATTGCAGTGAGTGGGCAATTCATCTCATGGATTAAATTAAAGACATTTAGCTCAGCTGGGAGTGCATTAGCCTCGTAAAACTTAAGTTTATCCTCTTGTATGGTTGCACAGTGGCCAAATTTGCATCGTTATATGCTCCTTGAAAAGTTTTGGGGGAGCATATCATTGACGCAATTTCAGGGTTGTAGCTAGCCCTATATTCATGTGGATTTGCAATATTGCTTCGGTTATGCAGGCACCCCAGCCGCACCCTACTATATATATTTTAAAAAAAAAGAAAGTGAAATTTGTGTATTTTGAGCATTCTTAGGTACATTGTGCTTTATAAACTAATGAAGATCTACATTTTAGGATAACTGATTTCCAAAAAAAACCTTTACTTTGAACATTTTACTCTCAAGTGGAACTGAAACATCAAACAAATACTAGCTCTGCAATTAAAAAGTCTGTCCTTTCTGTCCTTTTTGCCAGCAAAACTGCACAATTACACTTTCAGTGTCAATGTCTATAATAATGTCAGTAACTGTGTTGGTTATTAAAATGATCTGACTTTTTAAGATTTTAGATTTTAAGTGTAGATGTAAAAATTCAGTATTATGTGCTGATGGTGAGCTTTTAGGGTCACCTTTTGTCCATTGTGCGTCTTGTGTCAACATTTTCATTCAAAGAACATCTCCTAAACGGCGGGGCCGTTTTCTCCAAACTTCACTAGAATGATCTTTGGGTGACCATCTTTCAAAATTGTTCAAATCATTCCGGTTCGCTGCATATGTAGGTCACAAGAGCTAAAAATAGATTTAAAAACCGAAAACTTTAAAAATCTTCTTCTCTGAAACCACAAGGCTTGGAGTTTTAATATTTAATACGTAATATCTTCTAGTGGTCCTCTACAAAGATTCTTCAAATGATGCCTCTGGGTACAAAGGAGGCCACGCCTCGGGGGTCACATGGTTTATAAAGACTAGTATAGCAAAATGAATCTTCTCTGAAATCGCAAGGCCTAGAGCTTTCATATTTGGTATGTAACATTGTATAGTGGCCCTCTACAAAGATTGGATTGTTCAAATGATGCCCCTGGGGTCAAAACTGGCCACACCCCGAGGCTCACATGGTTTATATAGACTTAAATAGCAAAATGACTTTAAAAATCTTTTCATCTGAAACTTTAAGGCCTAGAGTTTTCATATTTGGTATGTAACATTGTTAGTGGTCCTCTACAAAGATTGTTCAAATGATGTCCCTGGGGTAAAAACCAGCCATATACCCTGGGGGTCTCGATGTTTATATAGACTTAAATAGCAAAATGACTTTAAAAATCTTATTTTCTGAAACCCCAAGGCCCAGTGGTCCTATACAAAGATTGTTTCATATGATGCTCATGGGTTCAAAACAGGCCACACAGTACTTTCATTCTCAGTGATACGCCACTGCTTATGGACTCGTTGAGTTCGCCACTGAGATACTGATTGACCGGGTGGTTTATGTGTCAAAAAAAGACGCAAAGATTAAACAGCTACCGTCTCGTCGTTCACAGACTGAAAAACGTTTCTTTCCTAACATGTATGGTATTGTTGCCGTATATACTGATTTTCGAGTCTTGAATATGCGTGGTTGATTCGTAAATGCCACTGCCACCACGCCAGTAAGGAAGGAAAGCCCCGACGAACCTTGTAAAATGTGTTTGATTGACAAAACTGTACCATGGCAATGTTGGAACAAAGGGTGACAACTATTGTATACAAAGGGTTAAAAACAGCACCAATAGTATTGGCACTATCTTTGTCTATTAAAATGGCATATAAAATATCCAGAAAAACAAGAAAAAGCACCATCGTGGTGGTAGCAAAAGTAAATATCAATGATCAGATTGACTAGACGCTCGGTCATTATAGCTTTTAACTCTCATCAAATTTTTTTGTCCGGCTGACGGAGCTCAAAACCTACACTTAACAAAGTAATAAAACAGAATGGCCTTATTGTATTAACGATAAGAATGACATATTTTTGGTCATCAACCATGAATGCAATTATAAAACTCACAAAACGAACCAACAAATCATCTGGATCTATCAATTTGAAATTTGGGTCATCGTCTGGTTTGTCAATGATATGGGCCGTATGTGACTTGGTCCATCATGAATTGGGCCGTCCTGACTCTAGATCTACATCACGGAGACTGGTGCATATTTCAACAGGCAAGTTTATGACAATGTAACGCTAAAAAACTTAAAGTCTTTCCTAAGGTAGCATGTGCAGCTCGAGTTTAAACAAAAATGTTGAATTTGTTTTTGAATTCCTTTAAACTTAGTTAAAATTTAATAATACACATTTTTACCAAAAAAAGACATATAGTTGATTTTGCTATTACTCAATGAAATTGCCAGAAGAACTAAGTTCTGCCAGTTGAAATATTAGTCACGAAAATTTGGGAACAAAGTTAAATTTGAGCCCTGGAGGTAACTCTATAAAGGATTTTGCTTGAGTGATTTCCCTTTTTTCAACTTTGAAATTTTGCTACGATTGATCGGTGTAACACCTGACCAGGCAGAACACTAATATGTGGTCCTATTATGACAGCTTGGGTATTGCAATTAACATATGTATCAGTAATGGATTAAACTCTAAATTGATAACAGGCATCCACTTTTACACTTCTAGAATATAGGGGCCGCATCATTCCGCGAAACCATTGATGCCGACTTAAACAGAGGCTGCACATCGGGTTTGCTTATTATTTACTGAAAACAAACTGTTAACTAGTGCACATTACCTGTTTTATACAAAAGTAATTTTTGATAGCAATCAATGCGTTATTTCTTCAAACAGATAATACTTATAAATGGTATTATTTAAACCAGGAACATTATTTATAAAAACTTTCAAATCATGACATTAACATATCCCTGCATATGGTTATGAAAGAGTACCTACGTACATGCGAATGAACGCATTATGTCTGCTGGTGTTTTAATTATTTGTTCGGTAAATATTCATGGTTGTCATAAATTCACGCAATGGCGGGAGCTTAAAATGCGCGAAAATTAGACCTCCGCAAAAATTAGTGATTCCACAGTATTTAGCATAATGTGGAGAATTTCAAACGGTCTGTGGCCGTTGCCTGGGCTCATATACATAGGCTTCCTTTGATTTAGTTTCCGTATAGCACAAATGGTTTGAGCTATACTACTCACCCGTTCATCGGCGTTGGCATAATGCACTTGTTAAGGTTTGCGTGCAACAAGTCCATATCTCTGTAACTACTACAGATATTTGGTTGAAACTTCACATGTGAGTTTGGGGTCATTATTTGAGGTCACTGACCAAGACCCATAACTCTGACCTGCAATTTAGCAGAATTATGCCCCTTGTACTTAGAAATTCAGGTTAAAGTTTGCTTGCAACAATTCCATATCTCTATAACTACTACAGATATTCAACTGAAACTTCACACACGACTTCAGGGTCATTACGAAAGGTCACTGAACAAGGCCCATAACTCTGACCTGCAATTTAGCAGAGTTATTCCCCTTTTTGTACTTTCAAAACTTTGTAAAATTCAGGTCAAAGTTTGCGTGCAACAACTTCATATCTCATTATCTGCTACAGATATTCAATTAATGCTTCAAACATGTCTTCAGGGTCATTATATAAGGTCCCTGGCCAAGGCACATAACTGTGACCAGCATTTTAGCCTAATAATTCCCCTTTTTGTAGTGATAAAGGCTAATAACTCTGCCGGGCCCGGCTTGCTCAGCAAGTAGAGCCCTGGACTGTCAATCCGGTGATTGTGAGTTCGAATCCCAGCCCGGCCACATAACTTGTGTGGGGATTGGTCATAAAATTATTTCTACGGCCATTCTCCCCCAACCTCTGATTCAAGTAGGGCAGTTGTCGGTTACTGGCATAAGTATGTACACTTTGTACTGGTAAACCGCTTAGAGCGGCTAAGCTTGCCCAGGATAAGTGTCGTTAGGTTAACTGACCGCCGTGATATGACTGAAATACTGTTAAAAACTGCGAAAAATCCAAATAAACAAAACAAACTGACAAAGCGGTTGAATAGTCAAGCGCTGCCCTAAGACATTTCTTGTTAATATATCTTAAAGGGGTTATACTACAGGAGATAAATATGCCGGTATTGTGTCAGTGTTTGAGCATTTCTTTTTGTCGTTTATTGAATTCACCAGTGTTATGAGTAATCTGAATATGCTCTGGGTTTTTTATTGGAAGAAAGTGAATACTTAAAGCAATGTTTATACGGATGATATTGGGTAGCTGTTTTGATGATCCCATATATTATACAGTACTTTTATGTTTCTGCCTGGTGATTCTAATGCTTCACTGTTCAAAACATTTTATTTGACAATATAGCAAGATCTTATTAAAAGTGTTGAGTCATTATAATAATAGATGCTTCCACAAATGTCAATCATATTCAAATTAATTCGCAATATTATCCAATCATCGCACTTGGAAATCATGTGTTTAGTGGTTAAACTAATTCATACAAATGCATGACATTTTTGTGGTACTGTTTGTGATTTTGGATGAATGGAAATGACCAAAACCCAGATTGGTCTATTGTTTTCTGCTTGATTTATTAAGCTGCATGCTTTCGTCAAAATGGCTCATTGATTTTTTATCAAAATTGATTGATATGAGAACACACTTTATTTCATAACGATCGAAGTATAGAGACAGATAAGTATGTTGTAGTGGAGATGTCACATATTCTAGGTCTAAACCATGAGGGTTCAGAAAATAACTCACAAGGAAACAATAATATGTGTAATGTCCAATGTTTATTATTAATACCATTACTTTAACTCTCCAATGAAATAATTTATTCTAATTATCCACTGTTACCCTAGAAATAATTGTTTACAATATAATGTTGTTACCCAGATCAAGTGTACCCTGCTATATACTTAGTTAAACAGCTTACTATATAATAAACATGGATTTGACTCAATGATTGTTAAAGATTAACTAGTGCAGACAAGGCATGATAGTTGAAGTAGAAAAAGTAAAACATACATCAAATTTCCATCAGGAAAAGTTCACGTCATGTTTATATTTTCAAGCAGACAAAATTGCTCCTGTTGAATAAAGCATGTCAGCTTGCCAGAAGAAAGTTAACATTGTTCTGTATGTAGATAAAGCCTATGTTTATTTAAACACTCTTTCTTAGAAGAATCAGTGTTTTTCGGCATAGCTGTCTAAGATCACTTTTGACCTAGATTTCTTGCAATAAATATGCAGCGGGAAAATTGAATGCCAATAGAATTGGGCAAATTATCTAATTTTAGGGAATGCAAACTTCAAACAATGGTTTAACATATACCAATAACTGTTACATACTTTTGGGGATTAAACATTTACATAATTGTTTACATAAAATGAAGTTATAAACATATCCTCACGTATACTCTAGAACTGAGGCTAATTATGAACGTATTTTCTCATTGTATGCCATAAACAGAATGCTATATTTATTCACGTAACGAAATAACTATTTTGTTTAGCGTACATTTATATAAGCGGTACGCTGTATTAATAGCAATTGTGCAATGTTCCCATTCAAAAATTTCATTCACAGAGTTGCCGTTCCATGTAACCGATTGATTCTAGCGAGTTCATCACATTCCAGAAACAGTAGTGTCATTCTAAAAATAGCGCGCGTAGCAAGCAACCGTTGTATACTCCTACATGCATCAATAATAGCGTTCAGAGAATCATAAACCTAAACATTTCAATAAATGGGGAATTTATATGTATAAACTTACTGTTAATTTGATTTAAAATTGTGGTTACAATTTCTTAACGATTATTTATAATTTGCATCTTTCTATCAACTTCTCCAGTAGATGTTATTTAATCTGTAAACAGGTGCTACATTTTCTATACATAAAATGTTATGAAAGAAGATTCGGAATATGTCGAATTGTTATTCGCCTAGCATGAATACACAATTTGCAATACTAATTATACACAGGAACCCTTGATATATCATATTTCTACTGATATAATTTAAAATCGTCATAGTCTAATGAATTTTTATGTTTGCGTTATCAAAAATAAAGTCTTGACATTTCAAAAATCGCTGAATGTTCCCTGACTATTGCTTTTTATTGGGATATACAGTATAAATGCTTATTTGACTTCAAATCGTTATTATATTAGATTAGATAACTAACATGAATGGTATATTACCGGTACTATAAATAACTATATAGACTCGTCTGATACATAATAATTTTAATTCATTCCCGAAATTATTTTCTTACATTGTTAATTTGTTAAAATGGTTTGACAAATTCATATAACAATTATGTTAACCTAAATTATTTTGGTTATTCATATATCACTGGTGGAAACATGGAGCTGTATGATTGGTTTATTCACCGCATATATATTACTGATAATTTTATTTAATTTTTAAAATAAAAATTTATCTCAAATTAACTTTTGGGTCCGAGAAGTTTTCTTATATTGTCCGAAAAATCTGGGGTCCATTAAGTCTCCTAATATTGGTGGGGACCAAAACATCTGGGGTCTGAGAAGTCAGGTAACCGATCATCTTGGCCGTTTGTTTAGGTAGTTTTTAAATGATATCTCAATATTAATTTCA
Source organism: Congeria kusceri (assembly GCA_027627225.1). Lineage (NCBI taxonomy): Eukaryota > Metazoa > Mollusca > Bivalvia > Myida > Dreissenidae > Congeria > Congeria kusceri. The sequence goes on along the minus strand of JAPFQT010000600.1, from coordinate 109 downwards.
AAGCCGATCGTCTTTTTTAAAGACATTTCTTGTATGTGTTAACAGTATCTACAACAGAGACTATTTCCTTATGACCAATAGACACCTTATAAGCATGGAAATTACAGGT